>RPOG01003264.1:0-58450 GCA_008086565.1 Thalassoma bifasciatum
GGGCCTGGTATAGCAGAGATTTGTTGTTGATCAATCATTCTTCTTTGAACTGGTTTTCCTTTTTGGTTCCCTGTGGATTAATGGACTGATTGGTGCTTAAAGACTCTCGTGGCAGACAGATCGCTCCTGCACCGACCAACTTTGATTTAATTTAAAAGACTCTTTAAAGCCAGCTATCTTTGCTGTTAACTTCTTTTTGATTTAAAAAGGACTTTTAACTTCTTTAGGAATCATGAAGGAGCATTTTAGGGCTGTATTTTGTCTTCATTCAGTCTGGTTCTGTGCCGTCAGGTTTAAATGTCATTAAAAACCCGTCGCTGACTTTAAGGAAACGGAGAACATTCACTAAACAAGTCTCAGTCTTCGACGTCTCTGCTGTAAGTCTGACCAATGAGTGACCGGCAGTCCGTCCACGTCACCTTTTAGTATCAGCTTTACTCTCTTAGAACCAGGGTAGAGTAGGTACTAAAAACTGGCGTCTGACGCGTAGTACCGCGCTGATGGAAACGCAACACAAACCGGGCAGAGGAGAGTAGAGTAGGGCTGAGACGAGTCAGTGGAAAAGAGCCAATAGTGACCCAGTGGATCAAAAAATTGAGTTTTTATTCACTAAACTTTCTGTGTTTTTATCAGGGAACCTCAGAGTTCAGACTGGTAAAGATATTTTAATGTCCCAGAGATCGTCCTACACCAAATGGTTCGGCACATTTTCAGTTTCTTTATTCCAATAAGAGGAGTCTCTAACTCAACTCAAACTGATTTAACCATCTTTAACTTTTAGTCCAAGTTTTTTTCATGCAAAATGAATGTTATGCACAGCAGCATTCAATCACAAGTAAAAATTAATGTGAGAATTATCAGTTATCTCACTTTAGTTTCAATTAACAAATGCAGTTTCATGCAAAATTTCCCTCCGTGAAATAATATTGCTCAATATTTTGTTGCATACTTTCAGAAATCAATGCCCTGTATCTGTAGGAGTAATTAATTTCTTTCTAAATTAGCATTTTATGTGACTATTTCTACTGTTTGTGGTATTTCTATGAAATCTCACTCCTTTAGATATTTTAAAAACTAAAAACTTTGCTGAAAAAACAAAGAAAGATTGTAGTTTTTACTCACCTGTTGCAATAAGAAATGTGAGCAGAAAGTTTTTTTATCCCTTATTTCTTGGTTGGTAATTAAAGGGTTAAGAGTGAGAGCAGATGATCAAAACTACAAATTAAAAGATTCGTGTGTTGAGAGTTCGTTTCACTCAGTCTGAGTTTTTTTTAAATTTTTTTAAACTTTTAAGACTTTAATCTGACTTTTTCGTTCATTTTCCACCTTTTTTTTTTGAGAAAAGAGGGTAAAAGGGACTTGAGTGGAGGAGGAGTTTGAGTGCAGACAAACGAAGTCGAGACTTAAGAGACAAACAGAAACCACAAAAAGAGGGAGATTGTGAGGAAGGACACACACACACACACACACACACACACACACAGTGTGTGTGTGTGTGTGTGTGTGTGTGTGTGTGTGTGTGTGTGTGTTTTTTCCCTCTGCACTCGTCCAGGAGTGGAAAAACTAGTGCTTTACTTCAGTGACACAGCGTGGTACGGTAGCACCTTTTTTTAACTCCTCTTTTTCTTCTTCTGTTTCCTCTGTTTTCTGTTTTTATTCCTCACACTTTCTTTTTATTCATAAAAACATCATTTGCCTTTAAATTAAATCTCCATCTTTTCATTTTTATTGCTGTGAGATGACTCTGTTCCTCTGTTTTAGTTCTTTTAAAGTGAATTTGACATCGTGCACGAAAATCTGTGTCGTTTNGCCCCGCCCCCTGGTGTCTGGCTGCAGTATAGGTCATAAGCCCCGCCCCCTGGTGTCTGGCTGCAGTATAGGTCATAAGCCCCGCCCCCTGGTGTCTGGCTGCAGTATAGGTCATAAGCCCCGCCTCCCCATGTATTCCAGGTATGAGCCGGGAAAACTTAAAAAAATTACGATACCTGGTAGAAACGTTTCTCTCATCCTTACTCTAAGGTGGTATGATGATGTCATCTGGCTGCATGGTGTTCAGGTGTTTTTTTTTCTGAGAAGTTAGTTTCTCATTAGTTATTGGACGTTAAAAACCGTGTTATAAGTTTTGTTTTACGATAGTTGACAGCTGCCGTTCGTGAGTAGTTTTTATCGGGGATATAAGAAACTTCAGGAAAGAGCCAAAAGGAGACTAAACCTTCTGAAGAAGAAGAAATAAATATTTTTATTTCTCTTTTTTACTCTGCTCCACCTGAAATTCTCTACTGCGCAGACTCTGGCTGCACAATGGCGGCTAGAGAAACGGGGTTTTTGGCTTCAAAATCGTAGAACGGTGACAGGAGGAGCCACGCTGTTTATTCTATATACAGTCAATGGTTAAAACACAGACTAAAGGCTAAAACAGGAGCTAAAGTTTCCTGCTGGTTTCATATGTTTATAAATATATGTATATATGTATAATCATGTTTCTGTCTCCTCAGTCACAGATACTTCACTCCTCCCTCCAGGACGATCAGAAACCACTGACAGGCCGAAACCCGGCTCCACCGCCGCTCCAAGCTCCGCCTCCAGCTAACCCCGCCTCCACCCGCTATGACATCACCACCACCACCTCAGAGGATGTGAAGGACGAAGAGAAACGATCGAAATCAGACACGAAGGAGAAGAAAGGAACCTACAACCGATCGCTGCAGCTTCCCCTGCCCTCTAAGCTCCGCCTCTTTCACGCCAACGCCTCCAGCTCTGGCTCCGCCTCCTCCGCCTCCTCGCCGCTGAAGGCGAAGGCGGTCAGACAGCTCAGTAACGAGTCACAGAGTAACGGCGCCGCGGGGGTTAAAGTCAAAACGAGCGGCTCAAACTCCGGCTGGTCCCGCCTCCCGAAGCCGAAGAACCAATAAGACGCTCGCTGAGCTTCCTCTCGTCCAATCAGAGCGCTGATCCTGGTACCATGTGACCTCACAGAATCAGATCATCTTAACTGAACATGAGGTTTAATATAAATTTATTTATTGTTGTTTTCAGCACTGACATAAAAAAAACCATGCAGACACTTTATTTCATCGGTCCAGAATTTCCTCTTGTTTAAAAAAAAATCATATTATTTTGTTTTATTTGACAGAAATATGAACTTTAAGACTCATTAACCTCCTGAGAATGAAGCGTTTCTCCAATTTTATTTATTATTTCTCCTTATCATATCAGAATAAGTAAGTAAGGAAGCCCTAGAGGCCCATTTCCATTAGTTAACACAATCAGAAATTAAAAACTGGCTTTGATGAGATTTTTTTTTGCCCTCATTGTTTTACAATTATGAGATAAAAAGTTTAATTTCAAAGAAAGAAGAAATAAAGAAACTTTACAGAACTTTGTACTGAGCTTAGTAAATTAAGACTGACCTTAAACGTGGATATAAAGGATTTTGAAGAAACTACACTCATCATTTTTGCTTTTTATCACGTGATTTTTGACTGTTTTTGTAAGAATTTTGACACTTTTATCAATTTCAATTTTACTTTTTCTCACACATTTTTCTTGAATCTCAAAATTTCATTTTTATTGTTCCATGATTTTGACTGTTGTACTCACAATTTCAACTTTTACATTTTAATTTTAAATTTATCTAAAAGTTGGAGTTAATATTTATCTCATTATTCATCTTTAGTCATGATTTTGACTTTTTTTTGTCATTATTTCTTCTTCTTATCTCATTATTTCAACTTTTTCTCTTTAAGTTTTGACTCAATTAAATCATATTAATTCAAAACTATGGCTTCACTCATATGGGCAAAAAAAAAAACCTCTTCAGTGTCAGTTTTTTTTCATTTTTCTGCGATTAACTAATGGACATGGGCTTTTATATGTAAGACTTAATTAGTGTTAACTAAACTTTGTTTTTGCACAGGAAGTTTGGTTTCTTGTGTTCGTTATTGTAGATAAACACAAAGTTTTATTTCTTTAATTGGTGCAAAATCCCAAATAATATCATGAACAGTTTTTCCATGAATGTTGCTAAAGAATTAAAGTTTAAAAAAAGAAGTTTTATGAGTCTGAGAGGCAGAAAGTTAAAGTTCACATTTGTTTGGTTTAAGGAGGTTAATGAGTCTTTTTGTTCTGATTTTTCAAAATAAAACGTCACATTTGGGAAAATTTCACTCTCACTGAAAATTGAAAGTTGCACACTCTGAAACTTTGTCTCCTGTAGTTTGAGTTTTTTTCGTGAATAACAGGACGGTTTTAAAGCTGTAAACTCTGTGTTTGTGTTTCAGTTTGATGATGTTTATTTATTTTCAGTCTGAGACAAACAGACGCAGTTAAAACTTGACAGGAGGCGTTTGAGACTCTGACTCCTTCATCCTGTCTCCGTCTTCCTCACTTTTCATTCAGAAACACAAAAACTCAAACACTTGATGCTTCTTCCTCTTGGTGGCGCCGTCGTAAACCTGCTGCTGCTCCGTAAAAACTCCAGAGAATCCTGATCCTGTTCAGAATCCGGGTCCGTGTTTTACTTTCAGCCGTCTCCTCTCTGAAGTCACTGACATTTGTAAGATTTAGACATTTCACACTGATATTTTCATTCAGGAGCAGTTTGAGGATCCTCCTCACATTAAGCTTTTATCATCCTGCAGCAAAAAGAGAAAATTCTGCTGAAACGCTGAAACGAGCGCGCTGACATTTACTCTGCAGACGCCGCAGACGCCGCCGCCACAAACGGAAACATGATGATGTTTCTGTCAGAGCTGAACCTTCAGGAGGAACCAGGCTCTGCAGAGTTAGGAGAACCTCACTGTATGCAATAAGATATGCAAAAAAATCATCGTCCTCATCGTCCCCGAAGGTTTAACATCAGACTCTGCTGCAGCCGAGGAGGAAAATATGCAAAATTCAGTCTGAGCTCACATTTCACTCAGAGAGAAACAGAGAGAAAGAGAAAAAGTTTCTGTTCAAATCAAGATTTAAAACAACAACAGCTGGAGTAGAAAACTGCATCAATTTAGCAGAGTTTTTGTTCTAACTCCTCAAACTTTAGCTGTTTCTAAGGGCCACTTAAAGAAATTTAAACAAAAATGACCAATTTACAAGTTCAAAAGTGGCAAATTTGCAAGTTTGGAACTGGCAATTTGGGTGTTTAAAAAGTGGCACATTTGCAAGCTTATAAAAGACAAATTGCAAGTTCAAAAGTGGAACATTTTCTAGTTTGTAAAGTGACAACTTTTTGGGTTTAATATCGGCAAATTTGCACATTTAAAAGTGGCATCTTCACAAGTTTATAAAGTGGCAAATATGAGAGTTTGGTAGTTGCAAATTGGCAAGTTAAGAGTTTTGAACTGGTAAATTTAAGAGTTTAATAATGGCAAATTTGCTACATTATAAACTGAGGATTTTGTGAGATTCAAATATGGCAAGTTTGTGAGTTTATAAAGTTGCAAAGTTGCCACATTTAACTTGCAAATTTGCTTTATTATATATAAATATATACTTTTTGGCTCCAAGTGTCCCAAGTACACTGTCACAGTTTTTGTGTTTAAAGCTCAGATTTAAAGCCGTGTTGTAGAAACTCTCCTGTGCAAACACTTCGCTCTTTACGCTGACGTTTCTAAAGCCTCACGTTAATTTCAGGTTCGTCTCTCGCTCTGACTGATGAAATAATCCGCGTTTAAAGTCGGAGTTTTCAGGTCAAAGGTGGCAGAGCTTGTGTGTGGTATTTACACGTATGTAAAAACGTAATCTAACGTCCACTCAGCCTTTAATAATCCCAGTAACGCACTCATATCTAGACTGAAAAACACTGAAATCCTGCTCTTTGCTGCTCACTCTGTGATTTTATTTTGAAACTTGAAGGACGGGTGTCTTATTCTGAAAAGCACCCTGCCGTTTCCTGTGTCACCTGCTGGATTTTATGGACATGTTTAAGTTTTGTGCAATAACTCTGCAGAGCTCAGAGTTGGAGCTGCAGCGTTTTTCTTTTATTTATGTTGAAACTGTACAAACGCGCTGTGATTATTAATATTCTCTCATCATTAACTGTCGCTTGGTAAAAAGACTCTCAGCCTGAAAAAATGCACTTTAAACTCTAAACTTTAAATCAAAGACGTAATCCTAACCTGTCCTAAAGTCACAGATTAATCCCTGTGTTCTGATTGGTTAAGAACTCCAGCTCCTCACCTGATTGGCTGAAACACTTTTGTGTATGAAACTCAGGGGAAACAGGTGTGAAACTCTCAAACTTCACCTGATTTTTCACCTGAAACAAAAATCTGCTCCCCCTGCTCCTGATTGGCTGATATTTCTCATCCTCTTCTGTGATTGGCTGAGAGTCTCTGACGCTGCTGAAAAGCTGAAATAAAATAATCTTCACTGAAACTGAAACTGTCGAGTCTGAGAGTTTGTTCTTGTTCCTCTTCACTCAGGTGANACAGGTGAGACACAGACAGGTGAGACACAAACAGGTGAGACACAGACAGGTGAGACACAAACAGGTGAGACACAGACAGGTGAGACAGACAGGTGAGACACAGACAGGTGAGAAACAAACAGGTGAGACACAGACAGGTGAGACACAGACAGGTGAGACAGGTGAGACAGACAGGTGAGACACAGACAGGTGAGACAGACAGGTGAGACACGAAGGTGAGACACAAACAGGTGAGACACAAACAGGTGAGACACAGACAGGTGAGATGTCTCATGATTTTGACTTTTTATCAAAATCTTCACTTCTAATCTGATACTTTAGACTTTGAATCCCAAAATTTCAACATTTTACAGAGGATTTGACTTTTTATTCCATTATTTCAACATTTTTTCTCATAATCTGACTTGTGACATAATAATTTTGACTTTTATGACATTTTTTACTTTAAATCTCAAATTACTAACATTTAATCTCGTAACTTCCAACATTTCATCTCATAAATTTACTTTTTTTTTCTCACAATTTTAACATTTTGTCTTAAAGTTTGACTGTTTTTAAAATACCAACTTTTGATCTCCAAATTTTGTATCAATTAATTAAAAAAACTCTATTTTTAATCACAAAATTTGGCTTCTTAGCCACGATTTTTTACTTTCTCTCATAATATTTAATTTCTTATCTCCTGATTTCAACATTTCATCTCATACTTTTTGGACTTAATGTTCCAAAATTGTCAACTTTATATCCAAAATTTTAACTGTCAATAACATATTATCAACTATTGATTTAAAAAATATGGACTTCATCTCAAAAAACTTAACGATTATACCTCAAAGTTTTCACCTTTATCCAAATAATGTCCAGTGTTTTTTCTTGAATTTTGACTTTATGATACCAACATTTTATGTTGTAACTTTTTACTCATATTTTCAAGTTTTCGACCTTCTACAAAGCCAGATTTTTAATTTAAAGCTCATTATCGGGGGAACATTGGCTTTTATGAGTAAAACCTTATAATTAAAATCACTTCACATAATCTCTGAACAGGAAGTTTTTAGTTTCATGAGTTTTCTCTTAGTTATGAAAGTTATTGTAGATTAATACACTGAGTGTTTTTATGAATTCAGAATAAAATCAGTTTGTGCTGATTTGTTGAAAAGTTTCTGTCTGATTATAAAGCGTCGACCTGTTTCATCTGTTTTAAAACCAAACTAAACTTTCTGCTCTGAGACGTTTCCTCTTCTCGTCCAATCACGTGTCAGCTCGTTCCTCCGTCCTCGCTCTGACATCATCAGACCCTTAACCCTGAAAAATGTTCCCGTTTTTCCTCTGACGCCTGAACGCAGCTTCACTGATGATCAGCTGAGGATGAAGATGGAGGCGAGGAAACATCTTCACAGATCAGCAGAGATGATTTTTAAAGGTCAAACACGCAGAAAAAAAACTGCTTCAGTCAGAAAAATGACACAAACATTTATTTTTTGTCTTCACCTGGAGGATTTAAAGACACAAAGACAAAATATTTACAGTCCAAACTGATGATGGAGATGAAATAATAATGTTCTTAAACTGTTGTTGACTCATGGGAAATGTTGTTTTTTTCTTCCACATTAACACTGATGAAGTAAATTCTGCTAAATCAGTTTTTTCTCAGATTATTTTCTGTGTTGTGTGATAGCAGCAGAGAAACCGTCCTGTTTCTGCAGCGTTGAGGTGACTTAATGTTTTTTTAACGACCGTCTTTAGCTGTTGATGTTTTTCTTAAATTCACTAAAGCGACAGACAAAATTAAAGCTTCAGTTTTGAATCATTATTAAAGAGAAATGTGAGTTTAATGACATTTGCTCAGCAGTTATGAAAAGGTGTCAGAGCTAAAGAAGCAGAATAATGTAAACAAATAAAGAAAGGTGTTTTTTTTGTTTTTAAAGCTGCTGAATATTTCCTCTCCTTGCTCTCTCTGCTATATTTTTTTCCTCAGTTAAACACAGCTGAAGTGCAAACATCAAACCTCAAACTTCACCATTATTTATTCTAAAGGTGTAACTCTATGTAAAAGAGTTAAACTGAAAAAATAGTCAGTAAAAATTACAGCAAGCTCATGATTTGACTTTTTATCTGATATTTTTGAATTTTTATATTAAATATTTGATTTTCTTTAACGCAAAATTCTAATTTTAATCACATTATCTCAATACTTCATCTCATAATTTGACTTTTTTCCTCAATTCTTTGACTTTTTAATCCCAATTTTGAGTGTTTGTCTCATGATTTCAACTATTGATCTCAAAATTGTGACTCAAAAACTTTACTTTTTATCACAAAATCAGACTTTTTTTACTCAGGATTTTTTACTTTACATATCAGAGTCAGCATCAGAAATACTTTATTTATCCTGTTTGGGAAATTTAGTGTTGCCAAATGCTTATTATAATACAAGAGAAGAAAGGAATAATAAAGGATAAGAGGGAATGCAATAAAAATTAAATATTTAGTAAAATTTGATAAGCAGTAAGATAAGATTTAACAAAAATAGAATAAAATACTGAATAATTATATGAAATTTTGACTTTTCTCTCAAAATCTTGACTTTTTATCGAATAATTTTGTCCAAAAGTTGAAACTATGTCCCCACTGAGTGTCGTCAGTTTTCATTGGCTGGTTGGAAAAAGGGGGCGGGCACTGCGCAGGTGACACTACCTGTAGTGTTTCAACACAGCGAATGGAGCCAAATCAACGTGAGGATTTACCAACATATCAAGAGGAAAAAAGATCAAACATCCTTTAATCAGGAGAGTTAAAGAGGAACACCTGCTTCACCTGGAGCTGTGACGTCACCCCTCTTCAAGAAGTGACCGGTGAGTCTCTTTTATTTTTATTATACGTGGATTTTTATGATGTGGTTTACATGTTGTTTGTGGAGGTTGTGTGATGTGTAATCAGTGGTGAGTGTGTGTGGGTGTGTTTTGGGGACACACCCCTCACGTGCACACCCCCAGGGTTCACCTGTCCGCGCGCTCTTCACCTGTCTGTGGAGCTTAATTAACTGTTTTTCTGTGGTGCATCATGTGTGTTTTGTGCTTTGAATATTTACTGCTGTGTTATGTTTTTATGGTTGTCACGTTGTTTTTCGAGCTTGAGTCTTTGATATCGCGAGATCTTGAACACTGCCATTAGGTGGCGCTGTTGATATGATCATGTGTTGGCGGATTTGCATCGTTTGTGTGATGGCTTCACTTTTACTCAGCTGCAGTTTTGTTTTCAAAGTGGGTTTGATTAGTGATGGGAAGCTCGGCTTTTTTCTGGGAGTTGGATCTTTTGGCTCGACTCCCCGAGAAGAGTCGGTTATTTCGACTCCCTAACTGCTCTTAATTAAGATATTTAGTAAAATTTGATAGGTTTTGTGTTGAAAACCCGTTTATATACACAGTTTTTATGAGAAGCAGCTGCAGTTTTGTTTTCAAAGGGGGTTTGATTAGTGATGGGAAGTTCGGCTTTTTTCAGGGAGTCGGATCTTTTGGCTCGACTCCCCAAGAAGAGTCGGTTATTTCGACTCCCTAACTGCTCTTAATTAAAATATTTAGTACTAGCCATACATTTTGAAAAAACTGATGGTTTTTGTGTTGAAAACCCTTTTATATACACTGTTTTTAAGAGAAGCCTTATAATTGCCCGATTCTTTTTGCATGTATTCTGTTATAAAACCCTTCTTACTTTTGTTAAATCAAACTTTTACTGCACAAATTAACAAAAACCTGCAAACTTATCCTCAGTACAGAACCAGAACTGAACTAACAAAACAGTATAAATGTTCTCAGTGAATGTTGGCATTGAGAAAAATCAGATTTCATCAAAAGTTATCGTGAAAATTTAATTAAATAGTAATGAAATATGGCATTTTTGCTGTCATAGACTTCTATAGCTTTATAAATTTCATAAAACTCGACCCTGAAATCTCTTCCTGTATTTGTTTTTTTTCTCTCAATCAATTAAAAATGTTCCTTGAACAACTGAAAATAATGAAAAGACCAAAAAATAAAGACTCTAAAAACATCTCCAACTACTTTTCCCTTCCCGTGCTTAATTTCATTTATTCATTTTTCTATGTATTTTTTTAACTTCTGATTTAACTTATCTAATTTTTTTGTTCCTGTAACTTCACCTCAGATTGATATAGTGAAATAATACTGAAATGCCAAATATACCCGTGGTTTATTTTCTATATTTAACAGAACAGAACAGTCAGACGACATATTACATGTGACAGTATTTGTATTAGATGGTTATGAAAGCAGTCTGAGTTTATCTAATTTCTTTTTATATTTTTGTGTTTCCTCGTTGATCTGACAGTTTTTTCCTGAAGTTGTTTTCCTGAGAGATGAAATGAACCTTTGACCTGTAACGAGTTTAAATCAGCGTGAATGAGTCCACAGTGTTTTTAAAAATCATTAGTGTTTAAAGCGTCTCTGACTCAAGTGTTGATGTTTTTTTTTCCTCTGAGACGATGATTACAGGTTTGACTCTGCAGGAAAAAGCTGTTTTCACTCTTTAACGTTTGATTTCCGCTTGTTTCAAACCTCCAGATGTTTGATTACAGCGAGACGAGCGTTTGCTCCTCGCTCCAGATAATTACCAATCAGAGCAGATTTCAGCTTTTTATTCCTCCTGTCTTCATTATCAGGCAGGTTTAACGATTTTAAATCACATCAGCGCCGGAATCAAACCCACAACTTTCACTCTTTATACCTCATTTTATTCAAGGGGAATAAATCTAACATAAAAACTCTAGAAGCTTCTGACCCTCAACTGTTCTGACTGGTACAAAAAAAACATTTCAACTTATTTAAAAACTAAAAATGAAAACTTTGAAGTAAAAATTCTAAGACAAAGTTGAAATTCTTGAATAATAAGACAAAAAAATTGAGGTAAATAACTCAAAATATGAAGAAAAGGTAGAAATTTTGATAAGTTTAGTCCAGATTATGAGGTAACAAAGTCAAAAAAGTGCAAAAAAAACACAAAATTAAAGGATGAAAGGTGAAATTTTGAAATAAAAATTTCATATTTTTTGGATAAACTCCAAAACTAATGGGGAAAAATTGAAACTGAGATAAAAAAAATAGAAATTTTGAAATAATGAAGTCAAAATAAGGAGGAAAGTTGAAATTCTGTGATAAAAAGACAAAATTTTGAGATAAAAAGTCAAAATATGAGAAAAACAGTGAACATTTTGAAATAATTAAGTCAACATTATGAGGTAACACAGTCAAAAATGTGCAGAAAAAGACAAAATTATAAGATAAAAGGTGTCATTTTGAAAAATAAATTTCATATTTTTGGAAAAAATTCAAAACTGTGGAGGAAAAATTGAAACTGAGATTAAAAAAAAAATAGAAATTCCCAAATAATGACTTCAAATTTTTAAAAGAAAATGTCAAAATTAAGAGGAAAAAGTTGAAATTCTGTGATAAAAAGACAAAATTTGAGGTAAAAAGTCAAAATAAGAGTAAAACTGTAGAAATTTTGAAATAATTTAGTCAAGATTATGAGGTAACAAGGTCAAAATTGTGTGAAAAAAGACAATATATAAGATTGAAAGGTGAATTTCTTTGAATGAAATTAAAAACTATGGGGTAAATAATTGAAACTGAGACAAAAAGTAGAAATTTTGTAATAATCAAGTCAAAATTTTAAGGGAACAAAAATTTCAAAATTATGAGAAGTAAGTAAAAACTTTTAGAAAAAAGTCAAAATTATGAAATCAAGTTCAAATTTTGACCCTCAAAGACAATTTTAAGGTAAATAGTTGATATTTGAGTTTGAAATTTTGTAATAATTGAGTCTAGATTTCAAGAGAAAGTCAAAATCATGTGAAGAGAGTTTAAGCTTAAGAGAAACTGTAAAAAATTGTGAGATAAAAAGTTAGATTTTTGTCATAGAAACTTCTAATTTTCTAGATAAAATAAGAAAATAAGAAAAATTTCAGATAAAAGTTTAATTATTTAGATGAAAAGTCAAAATCTTGGGACAGAAGTAAGAATTGTGAGATAAGAAGTTAAATTTTTTTACCTTTATCTCAAAAATATTTCCCTACACACTGTGATCTCCAACCTGCAAATCGACCTTTCAAAATAAAAGCCTGTGTTGCTGTTTTATTTTGGTGAATTCTTTCATATTTTCTCAGTCTGGTTGATGATTTTGTGCCGACGTGTGACGGCTGCTGGTTTCTCTCTGAAGAAATGAAACGTAAACATGCAGTCGCTCTGTAATGGAAACGTCTTTCTTCTGTGTGGGAACATAAATCAAAGTGTGTGTGGACACACTCCGACTGTGTGTGATGATGAAGATCAGCGTTTGGAAACACTTCCTGTGTGTGTGTGTGTGTGTGTGTGTGTGTGTGTGTGTGTGTGTGTGTGTGTGTGTCCTCTGCTGAGACGACACATGTCCCATTAAACGTGAACACACTCTCTGTGATTTACATGTGATTTACATTTAGACGACTGTGTTTTCTTCCTGAGTCTGTTGTTCAGAAACGATGAAACAGAAACAGAAACAGGATTTTCCTTTTTTGATGCTCAGGGACAAATCAACGGGGGGGGGGGGGCACAAGGTGGCAGCCGCCCCCCCCCCCCCCCCCCAGTTATAAAGATTAAATTCAAAGAAAAGTTAAATGTCATCAGACTCATCTATGAGTTAATAACTGCAGTGAATGACACGACATTAGAGCTTAAAACTCAAACTTTTGTGATGAAAAAGTAAAATATTTCTGATAGAAATAGTCAAAGTTATGAGGCAAAATCTGAACTTTGAGTTTAAAAAGTCCAAATCTTGGGATAGGTCGTCGAAATTATGGGGCAAAAGTTGAAATTTTGAGCTAAAAAAACAAAATTACGAGTTTAAAAGGTTTATAAATTAGACCTTGTTATTTCAAAGTCTTGTCTATGTCTTTTTATCTCAAAATTGAAACTTTAACTTGTATTTTAATAAGTTAAAATAAGTAAATTAATACATTTTTCTTCCTTCCACTCCTTTTTGAAAATGTAAAAGAAGGTAATCAAGTGATTTAATCTGTTTTGTTTTGCGTTAATTGCAAATATTTTTTTTTCTTTGTCTGATTCTGATTCAACATGAAATTGCAAAGTTTCTCTGTTTTAACTCTGTTTGCTTCGTGTGATTCTTTTACATTTTACAAAATAAAATTTTTCATTCATTCATTCATTCATTCATATTTTGGCTTTTTTTCCACATAATTTTGACTTTTCCTAAAATCTTGACCTCACTTTGTCTAAGTTACAACTTTTTTTAATCTCAGTTTTGATTTTTATTATCTCAAAGTTATGAAATTTGTCAAAAATTTTAACTTTTTATCTCAAATTTCAACTTCCTATCTCATAATTAGGTTTTTCTTTCTTAAAGTTTTGATTTTTTTTCCAATCTTGTCCTAGTTCCCTCAAAATCTTGACTAAATTGTTTCAAAATCTCTTTTTTTAATCAAACCCACAACTTTCAATCTTTATTCCTCATTTTATTCAAGGGGAATAAATCTAACATAAAAACTCTAGAAGCTTCTGACCCTCACCTGTTCTGACTGGTACAAAAAAAACATTTCAACTTATTTAAAAACTAAAAATGAAAACTTTGAAGTAAAAATTATGAGACAAAGTTGAAATTCTAGCATAATAAGACAAAAAAAATTGAGGTAAATAACTCAAAATATGAAGAAAGGTAGAAATTATGAAAAGTTTAGTCCAGATTATGAGGTAACAAAGTCAAAAAAGTGCAAAAAACCCACAAAATTATAGGATAAAAGGTGAAATTTTGAAATAAAAATTTCATATTTTTTGGATAAACTCCAAAACTAATGGGGAAAAATTGAAACTGAGATAAAAAAGAATAGAAATTTTGAAATAATGAAGTCAAAATTATAAGGGTAAATGTCAAAGTTGTGAGGAGAAAGTTGAAATTCTGTGATAAACAGACAAAATTTTGAGGTAAAAAGTCAAAATATGAGAAAAAGTGAACATTTAGAAATAATTAAGTCAACATTATGAACATTATAGTTCCCTCAAAATCTTGACTAAATTGTTTCAAAATCTCTTTTTTTGTAGTCAAATTTTAACTTTTCACTTAAAAACTTTGTCTTTAGTCTTAGAATTTCATCTATATCTCAGAATTTTGGCTTAACATGGGCAGAAAAAAGTCTCAACAAAGTTTCATTTAATTTTTTTAAATAACCTCAAATGGGCTTCAGCACCTTGGAGTAAGAAAAAGTAAAAAAGAGTAAAATCAATCAGATTTATGCTCCAACAGATGATCAGACAACAAAAGAGCTGAAGAAGCAAAGTGTGTGTTTGTGTGTGTGTGTGTGTGTGTGTGTGTGTGTGTGTGTGTGTGATCTCAGCTTCTGTCTTTCCATCAGCGTGAACATAAAAGTGGAGGCGGCTGTAAAACAAAGTGACGGATTTAAGAGGCTCTGCTGCTGATTTTAACGGCTGCCATCTTTGTTTGGGGCGCCACACACACACACACACACACACACACACACACACACACTTCCATCTACCATCAACGTGTCACCTGAGGTTATAGATGAAAAAACTTGAGCAAAAAAAAAAAAAANCAATAATTTCACACAGAAAAAATAACAGGAACATATAAATATATTTTCATATATTTGGTTGCACCACCTGACATTTTTGGGTGCTCAAATTAAAAATACTAAAAAATAATGAACCTAAAAACTTTGAAATGTTGGTCAACTACTGAAATCTGTTAGAAAACATAATTCTTCTCTCAGAAATATGTTTTTTTGTCATTGACCCATATCTTAATTATGGCTGTTTTCCAAACCTCCTCCTACTTCAGCTGAAATTCAGTTTGTAGCATCAGTTTGTGAAAACTTGGTAGATCTGTAGTAAACTACAAGTTCCCGGATGTTTCTACTGATCCGGGAAAATTTCTCAGTACGTTTCTCAGAGAAAATCAGCTCCTCGTTTCAGGCTGAAGCATCTGGAGGCCGTGTTTGGATCATCACCTTGGATTAACTCGGGCTGAACGCCGCTTACATCACATCCTGTCTGTTTGAAATCGCTCTTAATGCTCGCGCTGCTTTTTAAGCCCGTGTTAAACCCGCCGCTCTCTCCGGGATCCAGATTATTTTCTGAGAAAAAGCTCACACTCATCAATGTGCAGAGCTGAGATGTTCCAGGTATCCAGCTGCAGGTGTGTGTGTGTGTGTGTGTGTGTGTGTGTGTGGTTATTCGCAGAAATGAGTCACTTAAAAGCCTCTGAGTGGTTGTTTTGCTGATGAAGCTGAAAACAGTGAAAAAGTTCAGAGAGAAACTCCACGACCTGAATCAGCATCAGCACTGAGCGCGCTCAGATCAGACCAATCAGATCCTTTTCTTTTAGCGCCAACCTGAAACGACACGTTCATGTTCTGTTAGAATAAAGTTATGGTTTCTTCTCCTTTTCTCAGAGGATATTTGTTTTTCAAAGAAACTTTATTTCAGTCGTTCTAACGAGTAGGAATGTGAATTTGCAGATTAACGAAATATTTAGAAATCTTGACTCAGAATTTAAAAATCTGAGTGAAACGCTGAAAAATCTTGGCTTAATTTTTAGAAATGTTGACTAAATATTTAGAAATCTTAGCTCAATGTTTAGAATGTAAACTATTTTTTATTTTTTTAGAAATGTAGCTTAATATTTAGAATCATGACATTTTTTTTTGTGATCAAATTTTCATTTTATTCTTTTTTAAACACAAGTTTATATGCACATAAAAAGTGCAAAAATATCATGCAAATTTTAAAATTTAAATTCACACATCTTCAAAAAGCAAGTATATAACTATAATAAAATGAAAGAAAATGAAGATATAGAAAAATGTATATGCGTAAGTGCTTATAACACGATACACACATGATTATGTTATCAGGACATTTATATACAACATTTAATGTTAGGATAACTTTTTTTGTATTTATAACATTTTTATATGATATTTGACAAATATATTTTGCAAATATTTCTCTAAATCTGAATAAAAAGTGATTTTTTTTTAGGGCTAAATGTGGAGAAATGTTGATATTTGTGCAACTTTCCGCCACATAAAAATAGATAAATAGATAGATGGATAGACCATTATTACAAAATTAAAAATTACCTGCATCAATAACCCCCCCTTCCCAAATGCCCATTTATCAATTAAGAAAAAGAAAATAGACTTAAAAAGGAATTATATGTGACCGTGCATGGGTTAATTGAGAAATATGAAATGAAAAATAGAAATTTTATGTCAAATTGAATACGAACCTATAAACGAAAAGAGAAAGATCTGAAGTTGTGGAAGACAGATATTGCAAAACTTTCTGAAAAAAAAAAACAGGCAGTGCAGACATTAAGGTGCCATTTAAATAATAGAGATGCAAAATAAATGATAATAATGAAATAAAAAGCAGCACAAATGACAAACAACACTAAAAATATTGCACTAAAATACACAAAACTGAGCAAATACATAATTAAACCAGACAAATCGGATAAAAAAAAGTGTGATTAAAATGTTGTGCTGTGTGTTCAGAGCAGTTTGACAGATCAGAGTGTGTGTTACCTGTGTGTGTGTTACCTGTGTGTGTGTCACCTGTGTGTGTGTTACCTGTGTGTGCAGGTGTGAACTCTTCCCTGAGCTGTCAGTGTTTCTGCAGAGGGAGAAAAGATGAAGCAGCAGCTGAGTGTGAGCATGAATTGATCTTTTTCTCTCAGCAGCAGCAGCAGCAGAAAGAGAGAGAGTCCACTTAGAGCTGAGCCTCATAAATAATGTTCAGATGTTGTTAAATCAGCTGACCCCGCGCTCCTCCGTCATACATAACCAACAGGACCAGGAGGCGGCGGCGATGGCGGCGGTGCTGCTCCATTTTTCATGAGTCTGCCTACAGTTTGTTAAAGGCTGAGGAATGCTGGGAGATTTAACTCAACATGATGTGATATTATTTACTCTGCAAGCAGCTGACAAAGAGGATTCACTGTTAACACTCGTTGGTCGCTGCAGTTTGTGGATGTAGATCTGCCTGAAAGTCTCATTTCTCCTTCTCCTGGTTCCTCTCCTTCTTCTCTAATGTTCTTATTTCTTATCGGAGACTCGAGTGTTAACAAGAGCCACCTGTGCTCTTACAACCATTTCTTTCTTCATCATCATCTTAAGGATGCTGTGAAAAAAAAACACTAGTGAGAGGTGGGAGGATCGATCGGAAATATCGATGTATTGAAACCATAGACTGTATAATGAGTGGACGTAACGACGTTCGGCTCAAACTGAAGCCTCCAGCAGATGCCCCGCCCCCTGGTGTCTGGCACGTCATATCCAGTATTCGGGGCGGGGGACCACAGACCGACGTCATATCCAGTATTCGGGGCGGGGGACCACAGACCGACGTCATATCCAGATAAGCCCCGCCCCCTGGTGTCTGGCTGCAGTATAGGTCATAAGCCCCGCCTCCCCATGTATTCCAGATATGAGTCGAGAAAACTTTAAAAAATTACGATACCTGCATCTTTGCAAAGAGAGTAGAAATGTGATTCCACCATACTGCTACAGTAGACCGACGTACCACAAGTCCACAAAAAAAAGACTCTTCAATCAAAGAGTAATCAATAACCTGCAATTTTTGGCACTATATTCAAAGCAAAATGCTATCAACTGTCGACGGCAAGCACTCATCAAAAATAGCCCCTATATTCTTTGAAGTCGAAAAAGCCAAAAGGAGACTAAACCTTCTGAAGAAGAAGAAATAAATATTTTTATTTCTCTTTTTTACTTGGCTCCACCGGAAATTCTCTACTGCGCAGACTCTGGCTGCAAAATGGCGGCTAGAGAAACGTTTTGTTTTGGCTTCAAAATCGTAGAACGGTGACAGGAGGAGCCACACTGTCCATTCTATTTACAGTCATTGCTATCAATCAATTCTTATGTGATGAGATCGATACTTAAGTTTACTTAAGTGCACGTTATTTTGCTCTGCTGCTCTTCCTTATCAGTAAATCGCTGGTTTCCTAAATATTTCTATGTTCCTGAAACAGATTTATCTGCCAGTGTGTGCAAGCTATTTAATCAGTATGATTTATTAAAGGCTAATATAAATTAGTTGCTGTCATCCATGAATCCTTGAGTTCTTCTTCAGTTTTTATGACTAAAAATACAATTTAAAAAGTCCAGTTCAGAAAAGCAGGAATGGGTGTGAGGTTTTGAGAAGAGTCAAAATTTGACAACTTATAGATAAATCTGCTTTTTTTTTTTGCCTCTGTTTTTATTTCTCATAATTTCAACTTGAATCTTAGAATTTTGACTTTATATCAAAATTTCAATTTTTTATTTCAAATCATCTTAAAATTTTGACCTTGAATGAGAAAGTTTGGACTTTTTTCACATAATCTTAAACTGATTTCTTAAACTGAAGAAGTTTCATCTCAAATTCTTGACTTTTTGTTTCAGAATTTTGTCTTTATTCCTCAAAATTTTCACTTTTTATATTAAAACATTGACATTTTATTTAAAGTTTGAAACAATTCTTACCTGCAGTTTTCATTTTCATCCTCGTATTAGAGTAACAGCTTTTGATGTTTCAGTGGTTTGATGTAATTTTCTGTCAAGTTTGTAAATGTTACTGTACATTGTGAAAACTTTTACAATCACAATTAGATCTTTTTCTAAAACTGTTCAGCCCTACTTTGAAGATTCTCCTCCTCCCTCTGTTTACTTTGCAGCTCAGTTTTATTTTTGGGTTGTTACTGGACGTTTGTGTACGTTTACTGTGAAGCTGGGAGAGAATTATGTGAGGATCACACAGGCAGCAAAGCCCAAATATGAAACTACGCTTTAGAAAACCAGCCCAAAAATTCCCAAACCTGTCGTGATCGTGAATCAAATTGAAATCGCTGTATCTGCCAGAAAAATCACAATTAGATCTTTTTCTTTACTTTATGATTTTTCCTCCAGGATCCAAATGTTAAGACTTAGACCAAAATAAAAATAATCCACATTTTTTCATGAAGTGTAGATGATGAAATCCTCAAATGCAGATGTTTCAGAGTCTTTAGGAGTCTGGAAGTTTTCAGTAAAACCCTGGTTTCACCTCCGTGTCTGTGCAGCAGGTGAAGCAGGTAAAGGTGAGTGATGAAACAGCCTCATGTGCAGCTGTAAGTGCTGTTACTTAGGAAACCAACCTGTCACCTTTTCTCTGACATTAACCAGACGTGGTCTCACCTCAGAGACTGTAAAACTTTGTCAAACTCTTCTCTAAACACACAAAGCACATTATCATCTTCCTCACGCAGCTTCTCCAACTTTCTCCCGTGTGTTGCTTTCGCCCGAGGCTGCACACGTCCTTCAGCCTGTTCCCGTTTACATCCAAAAAGGGATGAAAGCCTCCAGCAGCTCAGAGTCCTGCAGAAAAAAAAGAGAGAGAGAGAGAAATCTGTTTCTGTGGGATGATGTGCTCAGCGCCATCTCCTCTCAAACTTTCTCCACCTCCTCTGCGCCTGTAGAGGAGCGAGAGGAGTCGTTCAGGCTTTGAAAGACTCCCACAAACTCCTGCAGCTCCTTCCTGCTCCAGCCCGTCTTAATTTGTGGAGACTGATCCCGAAGCGCCGCCTCAAACGTCTGCGTACGTTCAGGAGAGACGAGGAAAAAAAGCTTTTTACTCTGAGTTTCGGTCTCACGGCTCAAAGATAGTTTTTACATCCTCTTCAAATATCACAGACTGTTGGTTATGTCTTTATTTAAAACCACAAGTGACACAAATCCTCCAAAAGAAGAATGATTCTGGTGATTTCTTTCCACTTTCTGCTTCTTTGTAAAACCTGAAGGAACTGCAGCTTCCAAGGACACGGAGACGGGAAAGTTACCAAACACAGAAACCATGAGAAACTTTGAGGAAACAAACTGAGACACAAAAAAACACCTGAGAGCTTTCTGGTCCAGTGAATTTCAGCTTTAGTTCAGATTTTCTCGACTCTTTTTCTTGTCTTGTCTTGGTCTCAGACTAACTGGACTCAGGTTTTTCTGCTTCTCTTCTCTTTCATAATGAATTTTCAGTTGAACTGTTTCTTCAGACTCCTGTAGAAACCTCTAAACTCTAACTTTCGGCCCCATTCACCTGGTAACTAAACATCTGGTTTTCACATATTTAAAAATTTCATGGACTTATTTTTTTTTCTATTTCAAGAATTTAGTTGAACATTTTTTTCAGATTTCTGAATTTTGCTTGTTGTACTCAGAAACATCAGTCGACCTTTTGTTTTTTTCTGTCAAATGTTTTCAGAATTAAACCAAATTAAGGAGACAATGCTCTTTAATTGTTCAACCCTGTCATGGATTGTAAAATTGACTTTTATGGTCTTGGTCTTAGTCGTAGCTTGTCGTGGTCCTGGTTTTGTTTTTGGTACAAACTTGGTTTTGGTTTTGACCCTCAAGTCTTGTTTTTGGTCTCAGATTGTCTTAGTCCTGGTATTAGCTCTTTGCAGTCTTGGTTTTAGTCTTGACTCTTGAACTCTTGGTCTTGGCCCTTATGCTCCAAAACCTTGGCTTTGGTCATGTTTCTTGGTTTAAGCTACTTGCTGTCCTCATCTAGTTCGGTCTTGGTCTTGGTCTTGACTTTCCAAGGTTTTGGTCTTGGTCTTGGTCTTGACTCTTGAAACTCTTGGTCTTGGTCTTGGCCCTTATGCTCGAAATCCTTGGTTTTGGTCATGTTTTTGGATTAAGCTTCTTGCGGTCTTTGTCTTGCTTTTGGTCTTTGTCTTGACTCTTGAAACTCTTGGTCTTGATTTTGACCTAAAAGTCCAGGTCTTGGTCTTGACTCTCAAAAGTTTTGGTTCTGACTCTTATAAGTCTTGTTCTTGGCCCATATTCTCAAAAACCTTGGCTTTGGTCATGTTTCTTGGTTTAAGCTTCTTGTGGTCCTTATATTGCTTTTGGTCTTGGTCTTGGTCTTGACTCTTGAAACTCTTGGTCTTGGCCCTTTTGCTCCAAAACCTTGGCTTTGGTCAATGTTTTTTGGTTTGGTTTGGTTTATGCTTGTGGTCCTTATCTTGCTTTTGGTCTTGGTCTTGGTCTTGACTCTAAAAAAGTGTGGTCTTGATTTTGTCACTCAAATGTTTTGGTTCAGGTCTTGACTTAAAAGTCTTGGTCTTGGCCCTTATGCTCCAAAACCTCGGTTTTTGTCATGTTTTTTGGTTTAAGCTGCTTATGGTCCTCATCTTGCTTTTGGTGTTGGTCTTGACTTTTGGATCTCCTGGTCTTGGTCTTGACTTTAAAGTTTTGTTCTTGGTTCTGACTCTTACAAGTCTTGGTCTTGGCCCTTATGCTCCAAAACCTTGGTTTTTGTCATGTTTTTTGGTTTAAGCTTCTTGCGGTCTTCGTCTTGCTTTGGTCTTGGTCTAGACTCTTAAATGTCTTGGTCTTGATTTTGACTTAAAAGTCTTGGTCTTGGTCTTGTCTCTCAAAAGTTTAGGACTTCAAAAGTTTTGAAGTCTTGACTTTCAAAAGTCTTGGTCTTTAATCTCAAACATCTTGGTCTTGGTCTTGAATTGGTCCCAGCTTGTCATGGTCTTGGTCTTAGCTCTTTGCAGTCTTGCTTTTGGTCTTGACTCTCAAAAGTCTTGGTTTAAGTCTTGACTCTTGAAACTCTTGGTCTTGATTGTGACTCAAAAGTCTTGGTCTTGACTCTCAGAAGTCCTGGTCTTGACTCTCAGAAGTCTTGGTCTTGGTCTTGGCTTGAAAGTTTTGGTTATGGTCATGTTATTTTGGATTGAGCTTCTAGCTTTTTGTCCCATCTTGTTACAGTCTTGGTCTTAGTTCTTTGCAGTCTTGCTTTTGGTCCTGGTCTTGACTTAAAAATCTTGGACTTGGCCCTTACACTCAAAAGTCTTGGTCTGTTTTTTTGGTCTCAGCTTGTCTTGGTCTTGTTGCATTCTGGTCTCTGTCAGTTTGATCTTGAACACATCAGAAGTGTCCAGATAAAATGAGCCTCATGTTTGGTCAAATCTAGTTCAGGTTTCAGTTTGTGAAGGACGTCGGGCGTGTCGTGAACATACAGCGTCGCCTGTTTCACGTTAAGAATCATCATCACCCTGGTTTCTTATCGTCTCCTGATGTGAACAAACCTGCGTCTGTTCCTGACTTCGCTTTTATGACTCTCTGTGTCCTCTCTGTGTCTTTGAACCATCGGCGCCTCCTCAGGATTTATGGCTGATGTCTTGTTTGTCTGTTGCCGCGGCCGCTGAGCTGATGAATGTGTGTAAGTTTACGTGTTCCTCCTTCACGTCCCGCGTCTCCTCTTCTCCTCGTTTTCTGTAAATTTACAGAGAAGCAGCAGATGTGCTTCAGCTCCGTCTTCCAGCAGAATTCATCATCCTTACTTCCTCTGCGACTCAACGACGCCGACATCCGTCTCTGTTTCACTGATAAGACGTGACGGCAGGAGCGGCGCCTATAGGAACGACATTTTCACACGTAAAAGTCACCTCAAACCTTCGCACCATGGAAAGTTTAGCTGTTAAAAAGCATCACGATCCATCATGACCGTTTCTGTTTCCTATGATGAGATGATAATTCATGTTGATGCTTTTACAGAAACCAGAGCTGCTTTTCTCACTTCGCAGCCTGTTTGTCCTTTTTCCATCAAAATGACCGGGCAACTTTTCAGACAGCCGCATTTATTCCTGTCCTTCAAACTAAAAGATAACACAGATTGTTCGTCCTCCTCAGAAAGAAACAGAATCTGAAGCAGAGTTTGTTCTTTTCTGGCACTTTCACCTGTGAAGAGTTTTCAGGTTTTTACAGGTTCATGTTTCCACTGTTTCATCACCTTTAACTTTAATAACACTCCATCAGTGTTTGTGAACTGAGGAAACTAATTGTTGAAGCTTTGGAGGACCTTAAGAAAGTGTAAGAACAACTACTTGTTGTAAATCGACGTGAGAAGATGATGCCTCGGTGCGACAACATTGTCCTCGTCTTACACAGAACCAAAGTAACAGAACGACTTTATTAGTCCCTGCAGGGACTTTTTCTGTTTCACAGAACCTAGGCAGCAGATGTTGCTCCAAAACCTGTTTGTACCTTTCAGCATTTTTCCTTTTTGGCCTGGAGGACACCACGTCCATGATTTCCAAAAAGAGTTCTGCGGCGTTTGTGTGTGTTGTTGATGTGTGACTTTGTCTTTGCATGGTAGAGTTTGAACTGTCACTTGTAGATGTAGTGTACTTGACACAATTGACTGTTACCAAAAGACTTCACAAGGACTCGGGTGCACGATTATAGGAAATGTGTTACTACACCCAAAAGTTACGTCGCGGCGGACTCCCCAGTTTCCAGTGCCGGTAAGTTACAACCAAAACCCGGAACGACGAATGCACGTCTCTAAAGAGGTCTAAGAGACTTAGAAAACTACTATAATACCTCTGTGGATGATGAAATCCATCAATTCCTGCAGTTGGACAAAGTTGAGAAACATTGTTGTTAAACTGTTGGACTGTTTGCTCACGCAGTTGTTGACAAAGTGGTGAACCTGGTTCTGTTGTTTTCCCCTGAGAGGTTTGAGTGTTGTTGGATATTTTCAGTCTCAGAGGAAGAGCCTGGTTGTTTTCCTTCAGTTATTTCTGCTGATAGAGGAGAGTCAGAGCGAATGAGGAATCTCAGGTGTTTTTCTCGGCAGGTGAAGGTTACAGAGACTCAGATTGCGATGAAGGCCGAGCGTCAGGTCTCGGCTGCTGGTGGACTTGATTGCGAAGCGTTGAGGCGAGTCACGACGAAGGTTTGGTGTTATTCAGGGTCGACCTCGGCGGTGAAAGAGCGTTTTGAACGAAGAGAGCTGGAGCTTTCACAGAGTCAGAGGTCGTTTTCTCTCCGCCAGCGTCTGATTTCATCCTGACACATGTTTCATCTCTGATATCAGAGTCTGAACAGACTCGCTCCATCACGCCACCATCACAGCAACAACGGTTCAAGTGTTTAATAAAAACACAGAGGGGAGCTCTCATCATCTACAAGTGTTTGAGACCAGAAATTATTTCTACGTCTGAGGAAAGAGAGAGAAGTGAAGTGAAAGACGAGGAGTGAAGATGGAGATCAGCCTTCAGAAAACCTCATCATCTTAAAGGAACAAAACATTAAAAAGCAGCTGTTTTATGTTTTTTCCTTTTTGAAATGAAGACAAAAGAAAATTTGTTCGTTCTCTCATCTCCTGTTTGTTAATACGGATCAGTTTTTATTATTTAGTGACTGAAAGACACAGAAAGAAATGAGAAAACAGCAGGAAGTAGCAATAAAAATAGGCAAAAACAGTCAAGAAGTAACCGTAAAAACACACTAAAGGTGGACAAACAGTCAAAAAGCAGTAAAAATGGTTGAAATAGGGAGAAAACAGCAGGAAGTAGCAACATAAATAAGTCAGGGTGGCAAAAACAGTCAAAAAAGTAACCACAAAAATATGTTTAAGGCAGAAAAATGGTCAATAATCACCATAACTTGGTAAAAAAATAGAAAAAATGGATGAAATGTGGCTAAAAACAGCAAAAGTAGCAGTAAAAATAAGTATAAGGTGGAGAAAATGGTTACAATGCAGCAAAAATGGGAGAAAGTTTGGGGGAAACAGCAGGAAGTCGCGATGAAAATGAATTAGGGTGGCAAAAATGGTCAAAAAGTAACTGTAAAAATAACTTTAAGGTAGAAAAAATGGTAAAAATGTGAAACAATTTGGAAAAAATGGATGAAACGTGGCAAAAAAAAGCAGCAAAAGCAGCAGCAAAAATAAGCCTAAGGTGGAGGAAATGGTCAGTAAACAGTGAAAATGGGTTAAAATTGAGAGAAAAAAAGCAACATAAATAAGTAAGGGTGGCAAAAACAGTCAAAAAGTAACCATAAAAATAAGTTTAAGGCAGAAAAAAGGTTAAAAAGCAGCAACAGTGGGAAAAATAATTTGTGAATTGTTCAGTCTTGTTTTTTTCATTGCTTTCATTTTTTTTTGTCTCATGATAACGATTTTAAACGTCACACTTTTCTTTCTTCCTCTGAACTTGTTTAAAGAGCATTTACAGAGAAATTAAGACGTAAACGTAACATTCAGTGTATTTCAGATCCTGATTAAATCTCCCTTTAGACCCAGCGTCGTGTTTCTTCCTCTAACCGGAGACAAAAACGCTGTCATGATCCTCCTGATGATGACATCACCCTGTGATCATCAAACTCGCCGCGTGTTCTCATCTTCTGCCAGAAACGAACCTGGAATCAAATATTCAGAGTTTTTCTGTTCAGGAGCCGAGAGCGT
The DNA here is from genome assembly GCA_008086565.1 of Thalassoma bifasciatum. Classification (NCBI taxonomy): domain Eukaryota; kingdom Metazoa; phylum Chordata; class Actinopteri; order Labriformes; family Labridae; genus Thalassoma; species Thalassoma bifasciatum. The sequence goes on from RPOG01003264.1 coordinate 25,750, forward strand.
TTAACTGCTGATCAGACGAGACCCTGCGGGGCCAAACGGCTCCTGAAAGGCTCGTAAAGCGTTTGGTTGGCGTCCATCAGCGTCCTGAGCGGCGCCCTGCTTTGCATCACTAAGGATGTTTTATTCCCGGTTATTGTCGCTCTGCGTCGCTGAAATCTGATTTCTGAATTTTCCTGCTGCCTCTGAGGTTCAGGAAAGACTTTAAGTGATAAAAACACCATTAGATCCTTTTTCCTCTGACGATAAAAACACTTTTCTGCTGCTTCAGAGACTCAGAAACATTCAGAAGATTTCACACATTTAAAGAGGAGGTTTTAAAAAAAAACATTCACTCTTTAATGAACAAACACAAGAGTCAGAAATGATCAGGAAAGAAACAGGACTTTAGTTTTCAAACCTGATTTTTTTATTCTCTAACTTAAAGACCCAGTTTGTTTCACATAAAGGCGAAAAAACTTTGATTCTGTCGCTTTATTTTTTCTCTTTACTCATTTCTGCCTGTTAAATATACAAAAATGAAAAACTGGAGTTGTTAAGATTTTTAAACTGGAATTAAATTGGAATTTTTAAAAAAAGTGGAATTGTTGTTGCAAAAGTCAAAAATTCAACTTTATCTCTACATTATGACTTAATTATCTCAAAACTTTTGGCTTTTAATCTCACAACTCTTGAAATTTGACTTTTGCACTCAAAATTTTGACTTTTTTTCTCATAATTCTTACTTTATTATCTCAAAACTTTTACTCATCTCACAACTTTGCACTTTTGTCTCACAATTTCTACTTCATATCTCATAGTTTTGACCTTTGTTTTGGCATCACTTTGTTGTTTTTGCATCACTGTCCTAAATTTGCATCACTTCTCTGTTTGTGCATGATTATTTTTTTTATTTGCATGATTTTTTTTTCTGTTTGCAGTGAGTTTGCACCTTTAGGCCTCTGTAAATTGTCTCATCACAACTTTATTCAACTTCTTTAACTTTGCTTTGCTTAAAGTTCATCAAGTGTTAATATCTTTTAATGTCTGTAATCACGAGGAAACCATCAGGGGATTTTTTTAGTATAAACCAGAGGAAACTGTGTGTGTGGTTCAGCAGTCAAAGAAAAGTGAGAGCAGACGGGAAAGTTTGAAGAGCACAGAGAGAATATTAACGAGAAACGAGCGGAGGAAGAAGAAAAGGATGAAATTGAAATGTTGGACACAAATGTGCAAAGAGGAGCTGAAATAAAACGGTTCTGGATGTGAGAAAGAGTCATAACTGCTCTGAAATATTAATGTGCTCGTTGGCTGAGGTGAGAGCCTCCTGCTGAAACATCAAACAGCTGCAGCCAGAAGCTTTTTTTTCTGCGGCCACACGCTTAGTCACAGCCACACAAACCGACATTTCATCCTGATTCAGAGCTTTTCTCTGGAAGCTTCCGCAGCACAATGCAGCGACCCTGCATGAATACTGCATGACAATGTGTGAGTAACCTTTAGAGAAGAATCCTGCTCCCTCTGCTCAACCCACCCGCTCCTCTCTTTCAGTCAAACTTCTCCTTCAACTCTGTGTTTATACAGAACATTTTCAAGGCCATTACTCCGCCTGTTCTCACAGACTGGCAGGAAATTAGTTTTTGTTCCCGTTAACAGAGCGATAGCTTCCACCTCCATTTCACGCCAGAGAAGAAAACAACAACAATAATTACTGATTTTTTTCTTCCGGATTGTTTTCCCATCACTGCTTTTTTCAAAGTGCACAAATCAATTTTTATCAAAGTCTCTGCAGGAAGAAATGATCTTCCATCTAACGCATGTTCACTCCCTTAGATTTAAATCACTGGAGCAGGTGTGTGAGCATGTTCGACTCTGAGGGACAACGAATCCCCCCCCAAATAAAAATGAAAATTAAAAAAAAGCTTCACTTATGAGAAGATTTGCAGAGATTTTTATTTGGACTCATAAAACATCTGCAGAGTGGAGCAGAGAGTCTGTGCTGTAATAAAATAACATGGTTCAGAGTAAGAAGGAAAAGCAAAGATGGGGCCAGGCTCACCACTGTGTCAACAATATCATCAAAAGATTCAGAGAATCTGGAGAAATCTCTGCACGTAAGCAGCAAGGCCCAAAACCAACATTGAATGGCCGTGACCTTTGACCCCTCAGGCGGCGCTGCATTAAAAACCCACATCATTGTGTAAAGGATATTAGCACGTGGGCTCAGGAACACTTCAGAAAACCATTGTCAGTTAACACAGTTCATCACTACATCTACAAGTGACAGTTCAAACTCTACCATGCAAAGACAAAGTCACACATCAACAACACACACAAACGCTGCAGAACTCTTTTTGGAAATCATGGACGTGGTGTCCTCCAGGCTAAAAAGGAAAAATGCTGAAAGGTACAAACAGGTTTTGGAGCAACATCTGCTGCATCCAAGACACTTTGTCTTTTTCAGGGACGTCCCTGATTATTTCAGCGAGACAATGAAACCAAGACACATTCTGCTCCTGTTACAACAGCGTGGCTCCGTAGTAGAAGAGTGCAGCTTGGTGTAAATGTAAACATTGTTTTTCTGATTGCTTATGCTGCTGTGTTTAAAATCCAAACAGTGACTAAAAGTAAAACATGACACAGGCAGAAAAACCAGGAGCTTTGATAAAACCATAATAATGTGATTTCCTGTTTCTGCGGCTGCAGTCAGAGGTCGTGGTTCATGTTGGCGTTGGCGTTGGCGTTGGCGTTGGCGCTGGCGTTGGCGTTGGCGGTGCGTCAGGATAAAACGCCCCCGCTGTGGTGAAGTATTTGCTCTGCTGGTTAATGATAGGGCCGCTAAGCCAGGTGATTAGGTAATCTGCCATTTCCAGTGGAGTCAGCCGCCTGAAGCCTCCTCCTCGCCAGCGTGTCATTTAGCTCGGCAGCCCGTCGTCCCCCCGTCTTGGCGAGCGGAGCGTCTAATCGCCGTCCTTCAGCTGCCAGCTGCATCTGCCCCTCGCCGAGTAATTAGCCAACGCACCAACAACATCCGTCCTCCGGTTTGTCCGGCCTGCAGGCGGCGAGCTAATCATCCAACGCCGCCATCGCCAAGCGGCCAGGCGGGGAATGTAAAACAGAGCTGTCCCCGTGGAAACAGACCCCCCCCCTCCCTCCTGAGGCCTGAATTATGGGCTGTTGAAGTTAACAAGAAACAACAGAGCAAACACCCCCCCCTCTCCTCCACCTCCTCACTTCATTACCTGCTCACTCGTCCTTCCTCGCTCTCTTCCTGCGTCTCCTCCAGCCTCTAATTTATGAACCGCCGCTCTGCACCCCCCCCCCCTCGCTCTCCTCTCTGATAAAACGTGGCCTCTGGCTCTTCTGCATGTTCCAGGTGAAATAAATTGACTCCGCCGTCGCCTGACGCTCCATTTCCCGCTCGGCTCTGGAAGCGGCGCCGATCCGTCCAAACCTGGTAGTTTATCATCGTTTCCACGGAGACGAAGCAGGAAAACAGGTTCAGACTGAGCCGTGATCACTGTTCACACCGACACAGGTCAGAGAGACGCTCAGGTTCATTCACACCTGTTCACTTTAATCATGACGAGCAGCTTCATAACAAACGTTTATTTAAAACTTCACAGTTTGAAGGAAAAACTGACTTTCGGACATTTTTGACTTTTTAACTCATAATTTACACATTTTCTAAAAAAAAAAATTGACTTCTTATCTCAAAATTTGGACTACTTATCTTGTATTTTGACTTTTTATATCAGAATTTGGAGTGCATACCTCAGATTTTTGACTTCTTATCTTAAATTTCAACTTTTTTAATCAAAATATAAACTATGTCTCAAATTAAAAAAAAAAAAAAACACAAATAATCTCCATGAGACCATTTTTTCCAGTTAATATATGAAAATAACAAACATGCTTTGTTGACATTTATATAAATATAAATCTTCTTTGCCCAGTCTTAATTTTAAACTTGTAAATTCAAATGTCTCAAAATTTTACCTTTTTATCTCAAAACTTCACATTTTAAATTCATTTTCTCAATGTTTTGACTTATTAGTTTACAATATTGACCCTTTTTGTCCTCATTGTTTTGACTAAATTATCTCAAATTTTTTTTTTATTCTCTGAATTTTTACATTTTCCTCATAATTTTGATGTTTTTATCTTTTGATATCAACTTTTAGTCCCAAAATTTACAACTTCTTTTCTCATAATTTTGTTTTTTTTTCCTGAACTTGGACTTTTTTCTCATTATTTTGAATATTATCCTAATAACTCAACACAATTAAAGTCATGCATTTACTTTTTTATCTTACAATTTCAACTTATTTAGCACAAGTTTGACTTTCTTTTCTTTTCTATATTTTTTTTCCTCATAACTTTGACTTTTTGGCTCAAACTTTTGACTTTTCTTCATCTTGACTAAATTATTATCTTGTTCACTATTTTCAATATTTTGACTATCACCTTTATAATCCAACTTTTTACCTCAAACTGTGAATTATTTTCTCATAATTTTGACCAAATTGTCTGAAAATAATGATTCATTTTCTTAATTTTGACTTTTTTTTCTCATTATTATGAACATTAGTTGACAAACGTAGCTCAGTCTGTATAAAAACCTTTGGTGCAGGATGTCAGAACGATTATAAATCTCCCTAAAATAATATTTTTCTTCAAAGTGATCCATGCACCAACTCCGAGTTGACGTCTGCTTTGTGTTTTATATTTGTTTTTCTTTCCATCAGACTGAAGGTTTTGTCACTTTGAGTCTCCTAAAACTTTATCAGTGGGAGGTAAAGTAAAAACGAACCTTTTGTAATTTAAAGAAAGTTAAGTATTCGCAGCGTTGTTCGTTCTTCTAACCTCAAAGTCTTGACTCTGCTTCAGGAAACGTCTGAGAGAGAAGTGTTTTACAGATTTGACTCTGATCTCTCTCCTTCACACAGTTTTCTCCTGAAGTAAAAGTCAAACAGGAGCTGGTAATAATCTGATCTTTGTTTCTCAGGAATAATTAAAGCTTCCACAGAGCAAACAAAGCTCATCCATGTTTATTAAGAACAACCATCCTCGCTCTGTTTGTGTTCATGTTTCATTACTTTACTCCGTCAAACGCAGCAGCCGCCGCTTCAAACTCCTTCACAGCAAATATTAGACTCTCAGAGATTTAAGAGTTTAGTCTGAGTCCAATTATGAGTCCAGGACATGTTTGATGTGAAGAGTTAGAGCAGAAATTACACGGAGAGGAGATGGTTTCACAGGTTTCAGCTCATCAAACTTTACTGTGTTTGTGTCTGTTGGTGGTTAAAGTCAGAGGGAGGTGATGTTTGTCTGAGTTAATGTTTGTTATTGACGTATTATTCTGATTTTAACGGCTGCAGGAGAAGAGGAGTTAGTATGAGAGACATTTACAGCCATAAAAACTATTGAACATGTGTCTGTAATCATCTTTAATGTTCATGAATATAAAGAGAACAAAGTGATTCATGCAGAAACTTTCTTTCCTCTCCTGAACTCTCTTTCTCTTCTTTTGTTTCTCCTCCTGTTTCTCCTCCTCTCGTACCTTCAGCATCGATAGTTTTCAGATTGATTCAACAGCAGAGAACAATGTGACAAAGCAGCAGCAGCTTTTCTCTGTCAATAGCTCTGTGATTTCAGCTCCTGAACGCAGCTTTAAAAAAAGTCTTTCTCCTTCTCCTTCTTCTCCTTCTTCTTCTTCCCTGTCGTGTGATATCGTGCGGAGGAAAAAGGAGAAAAACTCTGGTAATTCCTGGCTCATCACCCTGAAGACAAAGTGCTCAGGTTTGGGGTTTTACTGCCTTCGATTCTCTGTAAATCGGCCTCATTTCGGCTTCACGCCTCCTCGCCGCCGCTGCTCGCCGCCCCTCGAGAGCTGAGGCATCATCTTCCCACAGCTCCCACTNAGCAAGGCCCAAAACCAACATTGAATGGCCGTGACCTTTGACCCCTCAGGCGGCGCTGCATTAAAAACCCACATCATTGTGTAAAGGATATTAGCACGTGGGCTCAGGAACACTTCAGAAAACCATTGTCAGTTAACACAGTTCATCACTACATCTACAAGTGACAGTTCAAACTCTACCATGCAAAGACAAAGTCACACATCAACAACACACACAAACGCTGCAGAACTCTTTTTGGAAATCATGGACGTGGTGTCCTCAGGGCCAAAGAGGAAAAATGCTGAAAGGTACAAACAGGTTTTGGAGCAACATCTGCTGCCATCCAAGACACTTAATCTTTTTCAGGGACGTCCCTGATTATTTCAGCAAGACAATGAAACCAAAACACATTCTGCTCCTGTTACAACAGCGTGGCTCCGTAGTAGAAGAGTGCAGCTAAATGTTGTTCATCAACAAGAATGCGAAGGAATTCCAGCTCCAAAGCTTCAACAATTAGTGTCCTCAGTTCACAAACACTGATGGAGTGTTATTAAACTTAAAGGTGATGAAACAGTGGAAACATGAACCTGTAAAAACCTGAAAACTCTTCACAGGTGAAAGTGCCAGAAAAGAACAAACTCTGCTTCAGATTCTGTCTCTTTCTGAGGAGCACGAACAATCTGTGTTATCTTTTAGTTTGAAGGACAGGAATAAATGCGGTTGTCTGAAAAGTTGCCCGGTCATTTTGATGGAAAAAGGACAAACAGGCTGCAAAGTGAGAAAAGCAGCTCTGGTTTCTTTAAAAGCATCAACATGAATTATCATCTCATCATAGGAAACAGAAACGGTCGTGATGGATCATGATGCTTTTTAACAGCTAAACTTTCCATGGTGGGAAGGTTTGAGGTGACTTTTACGTGTGAAAATGTCGTTCCTATAGGCGCTAAAGGTACAAACAGGTTTTGGAGCAACATCTGCTGCCATCCAAGACACTTTGTCTTTTTCAGGGACGTCCCTGATTATTTCAGCAAGACAATGAAACCAAGACACATTCTGCTCCTGTTACAACAGCGTGGCTCCGTAGTAGAAGGGTGCAGCTCGGCGTAAATGTAAACATTGTTTTTCTGATTGCTTATGCAGCTGTGTTTAAAATCCAAACAGTGACTAAAAGTAAAACATGACTCAGGCAGAAAAACCCGGAGCTTTGATAAAACCATAATAATGTGATTTCCTGTTTCTGCGGCTGCAGTCAGAGGTCGTGGTTCATGTTGGCGTTTGCGTTGGCGTTGGCAGTGCGTCAGGATAAAACGCCCCCGCTGTGGTGAAGTATTTGCTCTGCTGGTTAATGATAGGGCGGCTAAGCCAGGTGATTAGGTAATCTGCCATTTCCAGTGGAGTCAGCCGCCTGAAGCCTCCTCCTCGCCGTCGCCAGCGTGTCATTTAGCTCGGCAGCCCGTCGTCCCCCCGTCTTGGCGAGCGGAGCGTCTAATCGCCGTCCTTCAGCTGCCAGCTGCATCTGCCCCTCGCCGAGTAATTAGCCAACGCACCAACAACATCCGTCCTCTGGTTTTTCCGGCCTGCAGGCGGCGAGCTAATCATCCAACGACGCCATCGCCAAGCGGCCAGGCGGGGAATGTAAAACAGAGCTGTCCCCGTGGAAACAGACCCCCCCCCCTCCTGAGGCCTGAATTATGGGCTGTTGAAGTTAACAAGAAACAACAGAGCAAACACCCCCCTCTCCTCCACCTCCTCACTTCATTACCTGCTCACTCGTCCTTCCTCGCTCTCTTCCTGCGTCTCCTCCAGCCTCTAATTTATGAACCGCCGCTCTGCCCCCCCCCCCCCCCCCCCCCCCCCCCCCCCCCCCCCNTATGGGCTGTTGAAGTTAACAAGAAACAACAGAGCAAACACCCCCCCCTCTCCTCCACCTCCTCACTTCATTACCTGCTCACTCGTCCTTCCTCGCTCTCTTCCTGCGTCTCCTCCAGCCTCTAATTTATGAACCGCCGCTCTGCACCCCCCCCCCCTCGCTCTCCTCTCTGATAAAACCTGGCCTCTGGCTCTTCTGCATGTTCCAGGTGAAATAAATTGACTCCGCCGTCGCCTGACGCTCCATTTCCCGCTCGGCTCTGGAAGCGGCGCCGATCCGTCCAAACCTGGTAGTTTATCATCGTTTCCACGGAGACGAAGCAGGAAAAACAGGTTCAGACTGAGCCGTGATCACCGTTCACACCGACACAGGTCAGAGAGACGCTCAGGTTCATTCACACCTGTTCACTTTAATCATGACGAGCAGCTTCATAGCAAACGTTTATTTAAAACTTCACAGTTTGAAGGAAAAACTGACTTTCTGACATTTTTGACTTTTTAACTCATAATTTACACATTTAAAAAAAAAAAAATCGACTTCTTATCTCAAAATTTGGACTACTTATCTTGTATTTTGACTTATTATATCAGAATTTGGAGTGCATACCTCAGATTTTTGACTTCTTATCTTAAATTTTCAACTTTTTTTAATCAAAATATAACTATGTCTCAAATTAAAAAAAAACAACCCACAAATAATCTACATGAGACCATTTTTTCCAGTTAATATATGAAAATGCTTTGTTGACATTTATATAAATATAAATCTTCTTTGCCCTGTCTTAATTTTAAACTTATAAATTCAAATGTCTCAAAATTTTACCTTTTTATCTCAAAACTTCAAATTTTAAATTCATTTTCTCAATGTTTTTACTTATTAGTTTACAATCTTGACCCTTTTCCAGATATTTGAACCAAATCTCAAAATTTTTCACATTTTTTTTGTCCTCATTGTTTTGACTAAATTATCTCAAATATTTTTTTATTCTCTGAATTTTTACATTTCCTCATAATTTTGATGTTTTTATCTTTTGATATCAACTTTTAGTCCCAAAATTTACAACTTCTTTTCTCAAATTTTTTTTTTTTTTTCCTGAACTTGGACTTTTTTCTCATTATTTTGAATATTATCCTAATAACTCAACACAATTAAAGTCATACATTTACTTTTTTATCTTACAATTTCAACTTATTTAGCACAAGTTTGACTTTCTTTTCTTTTCTATATTTTTTTCCTCATAACTTTGACTTTTTGGCTCAAACTTTTGACTTTTCTTCATCTTGACTAAATTATTTTCTTGTTCACTATTTTCAATATTTTGACTATCACCTTTATAATCCAACTTTTTACCTCAAACTGTGAATTATTTTCTCATAATTTTGACCAAATTGTCTGAAAATAATGATTCATTTTCTTAATTTTGACTTTTTTTTCTCATTATTATGAACATTAGTTGACAAACGTAGCTCAGTCTGTATAAAAACCTTTGGTGCAGGATGCCAGAACGATTATAAATCTCCCTAAAATAATATTTTTCTCCAAAGTGATCCATGCACCAACTCTGAGTTGACGTCTGCTTTGTGTTTTATATTTGTTTTTCTTTCCATCAGACTGAAGGTTTTGTCACTATGAGTCTCCTAAAACTTTATCAGTGTGAGGTAAAGTAAAAACGAACCTTTTGTAATTTAAAGAAAGTTAAATATTCGCAGCGTTGTTCGTTCTTCTAACCTCAAAGTCTTGACTCTGCTTCAGGAAACGTCTGAGAGAGAAGTGTTTTACAGATTTGACTCTGATCTCTCTCCTTCACACAGTTTTATCCTGAAGTAAAAGTCAAACAGGAGCTGGTAATAATATGATCTTTGTTTCTCAGGAATAATTAAAGCTTCCACAGAGCAAACAAAGCTCATCCATGTTTATTAAGAACAACCATCCTCGCTCTGTTTGTGTTCATGTTTCATTACTTTACTCCGTCAAACGCAGCAGCTGCCGCTTCAAACTCCTCCACAGCAAATATTAGACTCTCAGAGATTTAAGAGTTTAGTCTGAGTCCAATTATGAGTCCAGGACATGTTTGATGTGAAGAGTTAGAGCAGAAATTACACGGAGAGGAGATGGTTTCACAGGTTTCAGCTCATCAAACTTTACTGTTTGTGTCTGTTGGTGGTTAAAGTCAGAGGGAGGTGATGTTTGTCTGAGTTAATGTTTGTTATCGACGTATTATTCTGATTTTAACGGCTGCAGGAGAAGAGGAGTTAGTATGAGAGACATTTACAGCCATAAAAACTATTGAACACGTGTCTGTAATCATCTTTAATGTTCATGAATATAAAGAGAACAAAGTGATTCATGCAGAAACTTTCTTTCCTCTCCTGAACTCTCTTTCTCTTCTTTTGTTTCTCCTCCTGTTTCTCCTCCTCTCGTACCTTCAGCATCGATAGTTTTCAGATTGATTCAACAGCAGAGAACAATGTGACAAAGCAGCAGCAGCTTTTCTCCGTCAATAGCTCTGTGATTTCAGCTCCTGAACGCAGCTTTAACCCTTTAGTTTCCACCCAATTCTGGCCTTTTTACCATGCTGTGTTTTTAGAGCTTATACCTGTAGAAACATAAGGTCAAAATTCATCAGTGACACCTCATATGAAAGATTAAAGTCTCTAGTTTCAGGAAATGTCATGTTTTTTATATGTGGCTAAAGTTCACATCAGGATAAATGCTCGCTTGTTATAACCAATATTTGAACATCATTAACTTCAAGATGCTTCATGTCAGACACAAAACATCCACCACATCACTTCTACACCTTCTCATCTACATCTGGGTGAAGTTTGAGCTTTTTAGGTAAAACTTTGTAGGAGTTAGAGAGTTTTTAGTCTCAGGTGGAGTTGTACTCACTGTCCATGCTCTTGTCTGAAGACTCTGTGCAAACAAAACCAGCTTCATCAGCGCTCAGTACCTCTTCTGTTGCGCAAATGAATGTGAATATGGGTCTCATCAATGATGTAAATGGCTACAGCTGCTTCCTGTGAAGTGTAAGGTGATTGGTTAGTGTAGGAGTGAGTGACAGGCCTGTTAGCCAATAAACGACCCTCTAATAGAGAAATTACACAAGACCAGTCAAGCAGGGAGCACTTGTTGTCTATCACAAGCTGTCCTGGGATGAAAACTCAACAGAAAACGATGGGGTCACTTTAGTCTTGCAGCTAGAACCCTGTTGAAAACAAAGACTTGCAGCTTTGTCAGATTGACATTGAGGAGGAAATGCTCTAAGACTGTGAAGCTGCTGTTATTGATGAGAACGGACACGACAGACAGACAAACAACGGACTTTACAGGAGAAATTTCACCACTTGGAATAATTTGATGAAACAACACTTTTGATATGTTTGAACTCTGGATTCCTCTGGTGGAAAGGAGAGTGAATATTCAGGGTACGGGCGTCAGGATGTGACGTAATGACCCCCTGAAATGAGAAGAATCTGAACTTTCTAACACGGTAAAACATTCTTATGCTTGACAAAGGTGTTAGTGTTTATACTTTGATGACATCAGAGGAATACTGAATGGCCCGCCGGCGGGACAGCGGGAACTAAGATGTTAAAAAAAGTCTTTCTCCTTCTCCTTCTTCTCCTTCTTCTTCTTCCCTGTCGTGTGATATCGTGCGGAGGAAAAAGGAGAAAAACTCTGGTAATTCCTGGCTCATCACCCTGAAGACAAAGTGCTCAGGTTTGGGGTTTTACTGCCTTCGATTCTCTGTAAATCGGCCTCATTTCGGCTTCACGCCTCCTCGCCGCCGCTGCTCGCCGCCCCTCGAGAGCTGAGGCATCATCTTCCCACAGCTCCCACTTGCCGCCGCGCTGAAATCGAAGGCCGCGATGAGTGGATGAGATGAGAGCGCGGTGATTGTGCACTCATGGAGGAGGGGGGGAGAACAGACCCCTGAGAGAAGAGGAGGTGAAGAAGAAAACACAGGATTAAAGCGCAGATACGAACACGTGCGGCGAGAAACCAGCGTCAGAAAAACGATGATGTGGTGAGGGATGATCCAGAAAGTTCACTTCACGTTCTCCGGGGTGTTTTTCTCTTTTTTGCTGCTCAGCTTCAAACGTCTCTCACCTCTGAATCAGCAAAGAGGAGCCTGTAAAAAAAAGGTGTGACACAATTAGAAAGAGCGGAGAGTGTGTGAGTGTTAACGCTGCAGAAGAGGACGAATCTCACCTGAGAGAAACAGGAAAATAAAAACTCTAAAGATTTTTCTGCTTTATCGTCACATGACTCAGCTGCTGCTTTTTGATTGGACGGTTTGTTTATGATGTCAGATCTGAGCTGCAGAAACACATCAGCGTCCAGAAAAATCTTCACTAGACTTAAGTTTGAAGTCTAGTGATGAAGGTCTTGAGTTCGAAGACCTGAACAAAAACCATTTTGGTTGAAAAGTGTCAGCAGACGTTTGTGTAACGGCTGAAACGTCACAGAGCAGGAAGAAGAAACATCAAACCTCTTCTTCCTCTTCTTCCTCCTCTTCTTCTCTGTTTCCACTGGTCAGTGATGGAGCTGCAGTTTTAAGGTTTAAAACAGACATTTCTCCCTCTAATGCCGAGCACGTCAGATGAGATGGTCTTTTAATGCTCTGCTGTCAATTAGCGGGCGCCAGCGTGGAACGATCGGTCTCTGAGGACGAGGACGATTGGAGACGATGGAGAAAGAAGAGGAGAAGCTGGATTCAACCTTTTCTGATCGTTTATTTAAAATCCTCCTGATGCAAAGACAAACCTTAAAATAACTGAAGTCTCTGAGTGATTACAGAGCTGTGTGTCAAACATATGTTTTTAATTATCATCATTAACATAACGACGGCTTCAGCGTCACATTCACACCTCGAGTTATCCAGAAACGATAAAAGAGGAAAGAATAGTTTCAGATTAAAAAAACAGACGACATGTTTTTATGGCTTTAAAACACAGTTAGGAAACAAAAACACAGATTTATCATCTCAAGAATTATAGTGCGTCAACTGTAAAGTGCCACACACGACAATAACAACAACATTTCTCCACATTAAGCCCTAAAATATCACTTTTTATTCAGATTTAGAGAAATATTTGTGAAATATATTTGTCAGATATCATACATAAATGTTATAAATGAATGTCCTGATTCCAAATATTTAGCTACATTTCTAAACATTGAGTTTAAATTCTAAATATTAAGCCAAGATTTCTAAATATTTTACTTTGATGTTTGAATATTTTGCAATAATTTCTAAATCTTGAGGGACAATTTCTTAATATTTCATTAAGATTTCCTAATATTTAGCTAAGATTTCTAAATTTTTTGGTCTTGATTTCTTAATATTTATCTATGATTTCTAAAAATGTATCTCAAATATCTAAATGTTTTATTTTGCAGAGATTTCTAAATATGAAGGTGAGATTTAGAAATCTTGACTTCATACTTGGAATCATTCGAAAATATTTAAAATGTAAACTAAATGTTTAGAAAGTAGATAAATATTGAGTCAGGATATGTATTTTTAACATTTATATATAATATTTAACATTACAATACAACATTCAACATTTATTTACAATATTTGACAACTATATTTCATAAATATTTCTCCAAACCTGCATAAAAAGTGATGTTTTAGGGCTTAATGTGGAGGAATGTTGCTGTTTTTTGTCGTTTATAACACTTAACAATCAGCCTCCTTTATTCAAGAAGCTTAATTTCATTTATCATAATAATAAAAACGATCCATACCACGGCTCATCATCAAAGAAGTCAGAAGATTAATTAGAATAAAAACCATGACTCACAGTATTTAAAGTGGCTCCAGTCTTAATTATGAGAGTTATAATCAGAATCAGAAGAAAATTGCTGCCTTTCGAATGATTAATCACATAATTCTGTTTTTTGGCAAAAGATTTTAAAGCTGTTTGGCTCCAAAACGACGTCATAAATCCAGGAAATGTCACTTTAAAAGTCATTAGAGGGTCAAGAGAGTAAAAAACTCACTTCACTTTTGTTGTTTTATTTTACAGAGATGATGCTGATGGGGTTTGAACCTTTCATGAATTTACAGGTGAAAATAAAGGTGTGACATCTGTGACCCCGCCTCTTTCTCACAGTTAACCCCGCCCCCTTTTTTGTTCGTCTTGAATCGATGTGTCCGATCTCACAGAAACTGATAGATTAACTCTCAACACTGAGGCCGGCCAGAAACCCAATTATAAGTGTGTGTGTGTGTGCGTGCGTGTGTGTGTGTGTGTGTGTGTCCTGTCAGATATAATTACCCGTGCTGTGGACTGCTGGCTGCCGCTCTCTCTCTCTCTCTCAGTAACATGATTATAAATCACACTTGTAATTTCAGTCTGTTTTAATAAGTGCTCTCTCTGACAGGAACATTACTCTGCTCCTTCTCCTCTTCTCTCACACATTTTTCTCTCTTTCACACTTTTTCGTGCTTTTATTTCTCTCTGCTGGTCGTGTGCTCGTGGTTCTGCAGAATATCAGGTATAAGAAGTTAATAAAAGTCTGAATAAAATCACACAAACTTCTCTTTCTGAAGGTGAAGATCGTAGATAAAACGTTTCTGATCTGAGGTTTGTAAAGTTACTCACTCTACAAATAATAGGGTCAAGTTCTTTGAAAATGGATAAAAACATATTTCTGAGTGAAGAATTATGTTTTCTAACAGATTTCAGTAGTTGACCAACATTTCAAAGTTTTTAGGTTCATTATTTTTTAGTATTTTTAATTTGAGCACCCAAAAATGTCAGGTGGCGCAACCAAATATATGAAAATATATTTATATGTTCCTGTTATTTTTTCTGTGTGAAATTATTGGCAAGTATCTCTCAAGTGTCTGTAGTGACTCATACATTTTCATTTTGTGTGTTTCATTTCTTTTATTTGTGAATAAGATAAATAATTTGATGTTAAAATAACATTTCACATNTTTCCACTTGGTCACAAATGTCATTTGGGCTCCTCTGGCTGATGCAGTTTCCTGTTTCCTGTTTTATTCTCTTCACTTTAAAATAAAAGTCTAATGTTACGGTTGCACCACCCTGACATTTGACAAGGTGAAAATTACGGGACAAAAGTTTTTTACATTTCTCAACAGCTTTAAAATTCTTTTTATTTGCAAAGAATGTTTTATTTAAAAAGGTTCAAGCATAAAATAATGCCACTGTAAAAAATTAAAGGTAAATGTTATTGACTCTAAGTTAAAAATCTCAAATTAATGACACCTATGAACAGTCCTGCCAACGTGGTGGACTGTAAAACCCCCAAACTCCTTGGTTTTGTGTTTTTTTGTACAATATAAAATTATCAAATTTCTACACAAGTTTATTGTGTCCAAAGTATCTTATTTCTTTATGTACACTACTTTAGTTTTCAGACTGGAGGTTTTCACTTGACCCAAACAGGAAATGATCTGTTTCCACATTTCTATCAGTGACTTGACCAGAAAAGCAACAATTCAAGTCATATAGTTTGTAAACTCTGTTCTCAGGTGTGAAGCGTCAGAGTTTTCCTCAGTTTCCTCTTTCTCTCAGGTAACCTTCAAAACACTCTCCACGCTCAGGGAAAGTTTAGTGAAGCCATAAAAGTCTTTGTTTCTTCTCTTCACACAAACGCTGTTCATGTTTGAAGGGAACAGAAGCAAAGAAACCACATCAGAGAATAAAACACCGTGAGCCACACACACACACACACACACACACACACACACACACACACACACACACACACACACACTCGCGACTTCACAAGCGTCTTCTTCTCCTCTCCGCCTTATTTTTGTCGACGTCTCCTTCTACTTTTCTCCTCCGTCTCTCTCTCTCTCTCAGGAGCGGAGAGGATTTCCATTTACTCCACCAGGGGATGTGATTAACGTTGCCTCGGTGATGCCTGCTGTCGCCATGGCAACAGAGATCGTAGCTTGCCGCGCGCCCGGGTCGATGCTACGAACCAACAATGTGATTTTCTGCCTGGACATTAGAGGAAAAAGAGGCTGGAGCAGCTGCTGGCTGCACGCGAACACTTTAATTCACTGTTCACACTAAACATGAATCCTGGAGGACGGAGAGAGAGAGAGAGAGAGAGAGATGATCTGAGGAGCTTTCTCAGTTCAGTTTCTCCTCTGAAACTCACCCCGGCTGTAAAAGTTTGACTGTTACCTAACGTATTTGTGATGGTCTGATTGAGCCGCAGAAAGGAGCCCCATGCTTTTGGACTTTGAAGTGAAAGCGTCTGAAGGTAATCATATCAGATAATTGAATCATGGCTTTATATCAGGAGGCCTGGAGAAACCTGCAGCCTGCAGTTTTACCCCCCGAGCTGCTGCAGCTCCACTGTGTGTTCAACACCCTGATGATATCGGACGGCAAACACACGACGGAGCAATATCAAAGTTTTTAAACCTCATTTCAGAAAGAGATGGAAGTTATAGGAGGAAGAAAGAGAGGAAACTTCAGTCAGGAGGAAGATTTGAATCCAATAAAAACTCGACTTTCTTCGATGTTTTCAAATGAAACAGTTTCTTATATCACAGAGAGTTTGACTCACATTTGAAGCTTACTCAACGCTTCAGTCGAGCGTTTATAGATACTTTCACAGGCGAGAGAGAGAGAGATGCAGAATTACCAACCCGGGCTCTGTAAGTGCACTCAGAGCTGCAAGGGTCAACGCCGTCTCCAAGGTTTTCCATCGGAGGTAAAGATAGGGGACAGCGTGCCGCAATTACTGAAGAGACATTTTCTTTGAAGGCGTACGTCAGGCCCGTATAGCTTCCCCCTCTTCAGAAAATAACCCTGAGAGAGAGAGAGAGAGTGGAAGTAGGAGGCAGTTAAACAGAAATCACAGCACAGAGAGCGCCATCGATCCACGCGGCGCCGCGACCACAGAGCCGGCTGAAACCCCGTCGATTCTTTGGACTAACCATCACCTCCACCGGGAGCAGGAGCCTCGAATATTCACAAATAACAGTGTTTGGAAGGACTCAATTCAACCAAGTGCAGAGGCAGAGAGTGACAGAGCCGCGGGAAACAACCTGCTGCACATTAGAGGGGACCAGGTGCATTATGGGAAATGACAGAAGACAGGACTGAACTCTCTGATGCACAAATTATGAAAGTGTCAGGATTTTTCCCTTTGAGTGTTTTTATTTGTCTTAAAGCATGAAAAAAAGTTTTCCTTTTTTTTATCAAATATGTGTAACTGAGCGTTCAACATGAAACAGTGTGAACTTTATGTAAATATGACTTATTTTTTTTACTCCTTTGCGAAACATTTCAACTCTCTTTCATCCATTTTCATCCACACTGAATACTATATGTTTGGAAAAAGAATTGAAACATTTTTCAGGCCCTAAGAAGAATAAAAATATCCTGACACAGACTAATATGAATTTCCACCACATGAACCATTGAATTTAGGAGTAAATAACTTTTATAGGTGTAACTGTGGTGACCACTGTGCACCACAGGGTTAAAGACAAGATATTTATTTTCTTTTTCTTTCTCCAAATTTTGCCTTTTATCTAATAATGTCGTCTTTATTTGTCATAATTTTAACTTAAGATTTTGACTTTTTATATCACAATTTCTACTTTTTATTCCAAATGTTGATGTTGTACCTGAAAATTCTGACTTTTTCGTCTCAGACTTTTGCCTTTATCTCAAAATTTAGGCCTTAAATGTGAAAGTTTAGACTTTTTTCCACATAATGTTAAATTGATTTCTTAAAATTTGGTCTCTCATCTCAAAATTTAGACCTTAAATGTGAAAGTTTAGACTTTTTTCCACATAATGTTAAATTGATTTCTTAAAATTTGGACTCTCATCTCAAAATTTTGACTTTTCTTCCTCAGAATTTTGTCTTTACTTCTCAAACTTCCACTTTTTATCTTAAAATACCGACATTTTATCTAAAAGCTATAAATAATTCTTACCTTAAGTTTTCATCCTGACATTGGAGTAAAAACTTCTGATGTAATTTTTTGTCAAGTCTGTAAATGTTTCTGTACATTGTGGAAACTTCACTGAATCATGTTTTGAAGAAAATCATGAAGTGAATTGAAATCGCAACATCTGCCAGAAAAATCACAATTAGATCTTTTTCTAAAATCAACAACAAACACACACAAACTCACACACACACACACACAAACACACACACACAAACTCAAACACACACACACACACACACACACACACGCTGGGGGAGTAAACGTGTTGTTTTGTTTTACTCTCTGGCACAGCCTCATGTTTCCAGCAGCCATGAAAGCAACAGAAACTACAGCAGATGTTAAACCCTCCTCCCAGAATGCCTTTCTGCGCCTTTCTCTGCCTTTCTGCACCTTTCTGCACCTTTCTGCGGCGTGTTTAACCCTCCGTCTGTCCCAGGTATTAATCAGCTCTGATTGGACACCGCACAGGAACCTGGGAGGGGTCAGAGGTCATGGTTACTGGTGATGAGAAACACTAACTTAGATGATATTTAATCACCAGCAGCTCTCTCTCTCTCTCTCTCTCTCTCTCTCTCTCTCTCTCTCTGTCACTGATGTGTTCGGGGTCCTTAATGTCGTGGGAAATCACAGCATTGAAATTCTGCTCAGCCGCCTGAAGCTCGCAGCTCATTTGCTGCAGAGCTGGATGGCTGCTCGTCTCATGTCCGGGGATGTGGAGTAATTATTACACCGCCGCTCCCGTTTATTCTGCGTAATTGCTCCCAGTGTTTCCGGCACACACTCACCGAGGCAGCGCAAACGCTCGGCTCACACTCACGTCCAGAGAAACACAGAAAGAGAGGTCACTCGCTCCATGGTTCTATCAGGGACGGCGTTTGTATTCGAGGTTGTTTTCACCTCAGGATTCTGGGGAATTTAATTCAGCTCTGGTTGAAATTTCAGCTGAAAATAAAAAAAATATGAACCTCTGAGTTCATGTGACCCTGAGCTGCTTTTCATTAAAAGTTTCCTTTTTTCTTTACACGCTCGTTCCTCTACGAGAGGCCGTGAGATTTTCTGTCTGCGAGGACGAACAGAATAACAAACACAGACCTTGTGTGGTTAAAAAAAGAAGCAAATTCATAGTTATCACAGCTCTTATAACACTTTTCTGTTACTAAACATTCAAACATGAAAAAAAACAGGTGACACTGTCTTCACTGTCCCTTTAAATTCATTTTTAGACTCTTAACTCATCGACTTATTTACAGAAATATAATCCGTGTAAAAGTGTGAGCAGGTTTCAGATTTGTGATTCTGGATTTTTCCTGCTGCTCTCGTTGAAATATTCAAAGAAAAAGCTGCACACATCACTTCATTAATGCATCTTTTAACTATTTAATCTCCCCTCTGGACTTCAGTGAGCACATGTGAAGGCGTGTGTGTGTGTGAGTGTGTGTGAGTGTGTGTGTGTGTGTGTGCAGCATCTCAGGCCTCAGGCGAAGTTGAAATTGATCAATTATTCACCACCTGCAATTAGTTTTGAAGGTGTGGATGGTTGAGAGGCGGCGGCTGAGCTGAGTGATGATCCATGCGGCGTCTTATCAATAATAATAATTACATGCAGCAGATTTTATTCATTTATTTCACTCATTTATTTCTTTCAGGGAAATAATGAAGCAGCGTGATGGTCGTGCTCAGAATGAGAGTAGTCGACCTTGTGGGCTGTTTGCTGCTTTGAATGGAGGCTTTTATTTTGAAAGGGTTACTACTGAGCGACTGTGAATCTTGAAAAAAAAAATCCACCTGTGTTCACATCAATTTATTTATTTATGATTTCAATTTCAGGTGAATTCTTCTCCTGAAACATGAACTTTTTTCCATATAATCGAAGAAAATTTGTCTCTTTACATTGAGACATTTCACTATGATCGGATTTCTTCTTCTTAATTTGGTCAGTTTAAATCAGATTATAGGAAATTTTTGTTAAACGAGAAGGACCCCCTCTTCTTTCTCCTCTCCTCCCTCCATGAAAGGGTTAATATCTTTTATTAAAATCATAATTTCAGAACGAGCGTCTGAACTCAAATTAAATTCATTCCTCCAGCTCAACGACAGATTTCTTCCTTTCTGAGCAAATTAAAGAGCGGACTCTCGCAGAGGATTTCTTTCATCCAGCTAATTGATTGGTTCCTCCAGATCTGTGTGTGTATGTGTGTGTGTGTGTGTGTGTGTGTGTGTGTGTGTGTGTGTGTGTGTGTGTGTGTGTGTGTGTGTGTGTGTGTGTGTGTGTGTGTGTGTGTGTGTGTGTGTGTGTGTGTGTGTGTGTGTGTGATAGAGTCCATTTGTCATTCAGCGAGGAAAACCTGCTCCTCTTCCTCCCTGAGTGACAAAAAGAAAACAAAACTAGAGCATCAGGCGAACCTCAGAGAAGATCCAGAACGAGTCTGAAAAAACTGTAGAAATTAAAGAAATAAAAACTTGAATTAAAAAGAAAAGATTAGAAATGAGTCAAATTATCTGTCAGTGCATTAAGACATTAGGACTAAAATTTCTTTGACTGAGACAGTGAATCCTTACCGAGAGACTTTGATGTAAATTTACAGCAGAATCCAACAGTGATGTACTCCAATTTGGAATAACAGTAATATAAGTAAGACAGCTGGTCTAGGCCATGGAGCTAAGACAGCTGGTCTACATCATGGAGCTAAGACAGCTGGTCTATGTCATGGAGCTAAGACAGCTGGTCTATATCATGGAGCTAAGACAGCTGGTCTATGTCATGGAGCTTAGACAGCTGGTCTATGCCATGGAGCTAAGACAGCTGGTCTATGCCATGGAGCTTAGACAGCTGGTCTATGCCATGGAGCTAAGACAGCT
The DNA here is from genome assembly GCA_008086565.1 of Thalassoma bifasciatum. NCBI lineage: Eukaryota > Metazoa > Chordata > Actinopteri > Labriformes > Labridae > Thalassoma > Thalassoma bifasciatum. The sequence goes on from RPOG01003264.1 coordinate 46,334, forward strand.
GGTCTATGCCATGGAGCTTAGACAGCTGGTCTATGCCATGGAGCTTGGACAGCTGGTCTTTGTCATGGAGCTAAGACAGCTGGTCTATATCATGGAGCTAAGACAGCTGGTCTATATCATGGAGCTTAGACAGCTGGTCTATGTCATGGAGCTTGGTTGATTTAAGCCACATTTAACTGACAAGCCCAGAAAAATGTCTGAACTGATGTCTGAAAAATCAGTTTCTTTATATTAGAATAATGTCTTAAAACACAAAACTTTTTTATTTCCCCATTTAGAGATTTTTTTTTACTTGTTACAAGAAATTCAGACAGAATTTTTGTCTTTAAATAACTTGGAATAAGATATTTTTATGGACTGGTTTGGTGAATGTGCATCATATCAAGTAAAAAAGATACTTTTAACTACAAATGAGACGTAATAACTTGCTTAGATTTCAGTTTTTGTGGTGTAGATAAAGTGGACATAGTTAGGCCTGTCACTATAGGAAAGAAAAAATAGAATAAAAATGAGCTCGTCACCATGAAATTGTTAATTTTTTTAATCAGTGGCTCTTAAAGATAAAGTATAGGCTTGTTTTAACTGCACATCCTGAGAGTGAGAGAATAATTCTCTCCTGTCAGAGTGAAATAATCTCTGGGAGGAGAAGGAGGAGGAGGAGGAGAAAGAGGAGGAGGAGGGGGAGGAGGAAGAGGAGGAGGAAGAGGAGGAGGAGGAAGAGGAGGAGGAGGAGGAGGAGGAGGAAGAAGAGGAGGAGGAGGAGGAGGAGGAGGAAGAGGAGGAGGAAGAGGAGGAGGAGCAGGAGGAGGAGGAGGCCTCCTGCTCAGGGAGGTGCTGACATTGCCAGAGGACGTTAACCTGGCAGTGGGAAAGAGCAGCCCCCCCCCCTCCTCACCTGTTTTATGAGCTTTATGAAACCTCCACCTGGTGACAGATGCTGCGCGGTGTCAGAGAGCGAGCGGCGCCTGAGAGGCGGCGCTGAGGGAGGAAAAGTCCCTGCAGCTGCTCACAGACTCTTCAGTGTTTTCTCTCTGACAGAAGAAGAGCTGCAGCTTCTGTCAGACACTTTTATTACTGTGAGAGCAGATCACTGAGCTTTAAAACCCTCATGACTTTATTTTATTAGTTTGGATAAATGTGATGTCATTCAAGCTGAAAATATGAAAACAAATAATGAATCTCTGCAACAGAGTTTCAACTAAATCTGTCAAAAACTGAGTCTTTACAGCGTCTGTTCAGATTATTGTCTGTTAAATCAACTTGTGCCCACAAACTTCCAGAAATCTGGGCAGAAATCAGGTTCATGTCACTGTCGTTGAGCCTTTGATAAAACCAGGAGGATCAGACCTGACTCAACAGGAAAAACAGCTTCTGGTACAAGTCGAAGACAAAGGTTAAAATGCTGAAATGAATTGTTTTGCTTTACTGCAGTGATTTTCTACCTTTTTATACAAAGACTCAACTTTACAGGAGCGTGTTTTAGTGGACTCAGCTGACTGAGCGGTGTAGACCACCTGTCTAAGCTCCATGACAAAGACCAGCTCTTTACTCTCATAACAAAGAGTGACTGTCTAAGCTCCACAGCATAAACAGTCCGTCTAAGCTCCATGGCTTAGACCTGCTGTCCAAGCTCCACAGTGCATATGGTCCACGTCATAGACTCGCTATTTAAGCTCCACGACATAAAAAGAAAAATGACTCGCTTAGATTTCAGGTTTTTTTAAATAACATGGCAGTGAATGACAGAAAAATTGAATTATTTTTGTTATTAAAATATTGGGTATTGGAGAATATTAATTGGGGGTTAGATCATTTTTATTATTATTTTACTAAAAGGCCTCATTGGTAGTTTAAAGTCTACTTTATCTATTCCATAACTGTTACAGTTAAAGTGCTAGATGCCACGGTTCAGCTCGTTTTTACTGAGGCATACTTCCTGTCTGTGGCTCTTTGGCCCTCTTCCACTGTTGCATTTCCATTAGCGCGGTACTATGCGGCAGACGCCAGTTTTTAGTACCTACTCTACCCTGGTTCTAAGAGAGTAAAGCTGATACTAAAAGGTGACGTGGACGGACTGCCGGTCACTCATTGGTCAGAGAATGTCGTCTCTGCAGCTTCTGACTCTGAACAAATCACTTACAATAGGCAAAGGAATAAGTCAGCGACGGGTTTTTAATGACATTTAAACCTGACGGCACAGAACCAGACTGAATGAAGACAAAATACAGCCCTAAAATGCTCCTTCATGATTCCTAAAGAAGTTAAAAGTCCTTTTTAAAGCAAAAAGAAGTTAACAGCAAAGATAGTTGGCTTTAAAGAGTCTTTTAAATTAAATCAAAGTTGGTCGGTGCAGGAGCGATCTGTCTGCCACGAGAGTCTTTAAGCACCAATCAGTCCATTAATCCACAGGGAACCAAAAAGGAAAACCAGTTCAAAGAAGAATGATTGATCAACAACAAATCTCTGCTATACCNACCAGGCCCAAAAATCAAAAATTAAAGTGATCTCACTGGATCCAGGGAAGAGTTGATGTCAGGAAGCAGCTCCTTCGTTTTCCTCCGCGTGCAGCAGCACCAGGCTGTTGTTTACCTCCGTTGTCATGACGACCCACATTGAGCCGCTGTATTACTTTAATGAAATCTTTTTAAAGCTTTTTTTTTTCCTTTAAAGACCACGGTGGCACATATGTTAGTACAAAATGATGTTTGTGTGGCGTTATAGATGAACATGCACGCACTTCTGCGCAGCACTTTAGCGCAGCTGTGTTATAAGATCCACGCCCACCGTGAGTCTGTAGTCGGGCAAGAGGAAAAGAACCAAACCCAGTAGAGACGAGAAGAGTAGAGCTGGAATTGTATCGTGGAAAAGAGCCATTTGACTTCCATGTGTCTCAGGTCTTGCAGGCTGAGAGCGTTTTCTCCCTCCAGGCTTTGATTGGAGCAGAATACAAACCTGCAGATCTGCGTTTTTACTGCAGTGATGAATTGATTTCAGAGTTTCCTTCCTGCTTCCTGTCCAGCAGCTCTGAGGAAGAGGAAGCTTCAGGGGAGAGATGGAAATGTGATGTTGTGTGAGGTGAAGCGATTAGTATTCCCACACCCTCAGGCAGAAATACACAGATCTATATTTCTCTCTTCTTGGTGAAGTTCACTCTGAGGTGAACAACATATTTCTGTTTCCAGTTTCTCCCTGAAGTCAGAATTATTTCTGTTTTTCTGCAGGTTAAAGCTGGACGAGGGACAAAGAGAGACTGGAGAAGTTTTGTGTCTGAACCTGGAGTTAGTTACAGGTGAGTTAGAGCTTCATGATGCAGAAGAGTCAAAGGTGACCACACTCTAAAAACACCTTAAAGTGGACCCCCCCAAAAATACACAAAGATCCTTAAAGACGTCAAAGTAGCTTCATAACACAAACATTTATTTAAAACACTCATTTGCTGTTTGAAGAGAACATTTTAAATAATACAAACATAAATAATGCAAAGAAAAACACATGAGCCGGTTAAAAACTGAAAAATGCAAAACCAACTATGTTGAGATTTCTTTTTTTCCTTTAAATATGATAAAAATTTCAACTTTTTTTCCATGATGCTGACTTAAGTATCTCAGAATTTTGACTTTTTGTCACAAAAATGTATCTTTTTATGTAATAACTTTGACTTTTTTTTCTCAAAAATGTAACTTTTTATGCAATAACTTTGACTTTTTATCTCAAAATTTTGAACATTTTTCTCAAACTGTTAATTGAAATATCTCAAAATTTGCCTTTTGATGGCTTATCTTCAACCTTTTGGCAGAAAATTTGATTTTATTTCCTCATAATTTTAATTTCTTGGCTAAAAAATTTGACTCTTTGTCTCATAATTTCAACTTAATCATGAAGTTTAGACTCTATAAATGCAAATTTTGGACTTTTTTGCCACTTGATACTATTTTAAGCTCAAAAATGTAACGTTTAATCAAATAACTTTGGCTTTTTATCTCAAAATATTGAACATTTTTTCAAAATGTAAACTGAAATATCTCAAAATTTTGACTTCATAAATGCAAATTTTGACTTTCTGACCAACAATTGCAACTTTTTGGCTGAAAAGTTGGATTTATCACATAACTCTAACATTTTATTTCATGAATTTGTCTTTTTAGCTAAAAATTAAGACTTTTTATCTCAATATTAGAAGCATTTTTCTCAGGATGCTGAGTCAAGATTTGGACTAAATTAACTCAAATTTGATTTTTTACCTCATGATTTGATGTTCTAGCTGAAAAATTTGATTTTATTCTCTCATGATTTAGACATTTTGCCTCAAAATTGTGACTTTAAAGCTAAAAAATGCGACTTTTTGGCTCAAAACTGCAACTTTCTGGCTCAAAATTGTGTCTTTTTTCTCAAAATTGTGACTTTTTGGCTCAAAACTGCGACTTTTTGGCTCAAAATTGTGACTGTTTGGCTCAAAACTGCAACTTTTTGGCTTAAAATTGTCACTGTTTGGCTCAAAATTGCGACTTTTTGGCTCAAAATTGCGACTTTGGCTCAAAATTGTGACTTTTTGGCCCAAAATTGTGACTTTTCGGCTCAAATTTGTGACGTTTTGCCTCAAAATTGTGACTTTTTTGGCTCAAAATTGTGACATTATTGGCTCAGAATTGTGACTTTTTGGCATAAAATTGTGACTTTTTGGCTCAAAATTGCGACTTTTTGGCTCAAAATTGCGACTTTTTGGCTCAAAATTGTGACTTTTTGGCATAAAATTGCGACTTTTTGAAAGAGGAAACTTCTGTAAATCTGCTGTTTGTCTGTAAAAGAGTATTTCCACTTTAACATGAGGTCAAAGGTCAAAGTCAGACGTGTGGAAGTCTTTGTCCGTGTCTCTTTTCAGCTGTTTTCGTGTCACACTCTTTCTGTCCTCCTCCGTTTTCTCCCAGAACAAAAGTTCCCGGCCGTCACAACATTTCACGGTGACGGGACATTTATCTGAGCGTGTGCGTGGCCCGTTGGCGGCCCGTTGGCGGCCTGTTTGCACAGCGATCTGACGGCGTTTGTCCTGAAGTGTCTGAGAGCGAGCAGAGAGAGGGCGTTAAGAGTTCCCAGTGCGGACAGCGCTGTCAGAAAAATAAGACAAAGGTGGTTTTAGTCGCAGCAGAAAAACAACGGGCCACGCTTCTGTTTCCAGCACAGCAGCAGAAAACAGACGGACGACAACAAAAACAAAGAGAAATCTGTTCAGATCGGCACTTCGCCAACATGTGTCAGCGCTTTAGAGGAGACGAAACAGGCCGAGAGAGAGAGAGAGAGAGAGAGAGAGACTTTCATCGGCTCAGAAAGAGAGAGAGAGCGTCTGCATGTGAAAGTTTTTAAACAGAAATCTGACTCCACCAGCATCTTCTGCAAAAACACAACGATTCACTTTGATGTGTTATCATCATTGGTTAAAATACAAGATTATCTTCTTCTACATTGTTCAAAATAATGAGAAAAAAGTTACATTTTTATGCAGTTATGCAGTTAAAATTTCCTTTTATCTAAAAATATTGACTTTTTCATGTAAGTTTCAACTTCATAATTGGAAAAAATTTATCTTTTACTAAAAGTTTTTGCCTTTTTCCCTTAATTTGAACTTTATCGTTGCATCTTTTGACTCCTTAACACAAAATTTCTACATTTAGTCATCAAATTCTACATCTTTATTTGAGAATTTTGCCTTTTCAAACTCATAATTTGAGATTACCATCCCAAAAATTGGACTTCTTATCTCAAGATTCAATGTTTTTGGTTTACATTTTTGCCATTGTAAATATTGAAATTTGCACTGTCATCCCAAAATGATAAATGAAAAATAATCATTTCTGAAATTTTTACTTTTATCAACATATTTAAACTTAAAATTTTGACTGCTAACCTCCAAATTCACTGTTTTATTCCAAAAAGTTTGCATTTCTATCTCATAATGTCAACTTTGCCCCTGAGTTTAGACTGCTCATGTTTTTTCCTCAAAACTTTAACCACATATCTTACAATTTTGACACTTTTTCATCTCCAAAATTCAACTCTTTTCTTTAAAAAGTTGCTTTTTATTTTGAAATGTTATTTATTTTTCATTTTGGACAGAATCATCTCATATTTTGACATTAATTGTTTGAAAACTACGACTGTCATCTCATTATTTTGACTTCTCTCAAAATGTTGACTTTTTGTCACATAATTGACTTTTTATCTCAAAAATGTTACTTTATATGAAATAACTTTGACTTTTTATTTCAAAATTTTGATATATATATATATATATATATTCCATGTATGTAATATAATACATATTGCATCAATGTAATATATATATTGCACTTAACTAACAAAAATTTGCCTTTTCATTTAGTAGTTTGACATTAACATCCCAAGTTTTTGACAATTCACTGTTTTTCATAATTTTGCACATTCATTCAAAATTTTGACTTCTCCTCTAAATTTGAATTTTTTTCAAGTCAAAATTTTTAATCCATCTCAAAAATTTGACTTGTTTTTGTGAAATCTTTGTGTTTTATCTCAAAACTTTTACCTCTTGTCTTAGAATTTTGACTTTTTATCTCCAGATACCAACTCAATGTTGTAAAATTTTTCCTTTTAATCTTAAAATCTTTAAATTTGACCCTTAATTTGGACTTTTTCATCTCTAATTTTTATTTTTTTTACTCCGTCTTGTTCACTCAGAGAGGATTTAAAGTCACAGCAGACTGAACAAGACTGGAGGGTCAGGAATACTCTGTTATATCTGTGTGTGAGGAGTGTGGGTGTCGAGGGAGCTCTTCACACACACACACACACACACACACACACACACACACACACACACACACACACACACACACACACACACACACACACACACACAGTCACAGGTGTGTGTTTCCCTGCAGACTCTCAGATGAAAGTTTCATGTCTCCTTGAAGCTGTTGCAGGTTTATTGATCTCGTCTCTTTTCTTTGTTTGTGACTCGTCTTTTCTCCTGTGACGACTGAAGTGTCGGAACAAGACCTTTTATCACACACCAGCGCTGACGACTGCATCTTAATCCAGGGATCAGAGGGAGGACAGGCCTGGGGGGTCTGCTCCAGTCCAGGTCCAGGTCCAGGTCCAGGTCCAGGTGTAAGGTAGGACTGAGGCTCTGCTGTTTCATGTGACTGAAGCTGTGGTTGAGTTTTCACACAAACATCTTTATAAGACACGAAACAAACAGGATTCTCTGGTTTTCTGTAAAACTTCTGATTTTAAAAGCTGCTGGATGTTTCTCTCTGCTTCTTGTTTCCTGTTTCTGCTCCAGCTTTCGTCTCTGTTTTCCTCACCTGAGCACCTGACCCGTCTCTCAGGTGTGTTTAAAGACACTTTCCTTTCCATGACTCTTAACCATGATTAAGTTAAACAGTCTCCATTTTCATTGTTAGGAAGTCAGATTTGAAGATTTAACTCACAAGTTCAGGGAACAATAGATGCAAATAATGAGATTGTAAAGCTGCAAAAGTGTACTATGGAGGATTAGGATTATACTAGGGAAAAAAAATGAGATTAATCTTATAAACTAAAGAGACTAACGATAAATTTACGAGAATAAAGTCCTGAACTTGCAAACATAAAGTCCTAAATTTGCAAGACTAAACTTGTAACCTTACGACAATTAAGTCCCTTAAACTTATGAGAATAAAGTCACAAACTTACAAAAATAAAGTCAAAAAATTGCAAAAACAAAGTCATAACCTAACAAGAATAAAGTCATAAACTTGCAAAACTTAAATCATAAACTTATGTGAATAAAGTTGAAAACTGACAAGAAGAAAGTATCAAACGTATGAGACTTAAGTTGTCACCTTACAAAAGCAAATTCGTAAACTTTCAAGAATAAAGTCTTGAACTTAATAGACTAAAGTTGTAAACTTACAGGAATAAAGTCATAAGTTCATGAGAATAAAGTCAAAAAATTGCAAAAACAAAGTCATAACCTTACGAGAATAAAGTCATAAACTTGCATGAATAAACGGCTACATTTTTGGGACTTATGTTGGAAACTTGTGACAATAAACTTGCGAGACTTGAATCGTAAACTTACAAGAATAAAGTCAGAAACGTGCGAGAAATAAAGTCGTAAACTTTTGAGAAGAAAGTCAGAAACTTGCAAAACTTAAATCATAAACTTAAAAGAATAAAGCATCAAACGTACGGGACTTAAGTTGTAAACTAACAGGAATAAAGTCGCACATTTATGAAAATAAAGTCCTAAAATTATGGGAATAAAGTCATAAGTTCATGAGAATAATCTTGTAAGCATCTGTCCACTATGCAGGTTGCTTGTTGTTGCTCCTGTTTGTTTTCCAACTTTTCTTTATACTTTATGACTTAATTTTCTGTGTCTTTATTGCTCTATATTTTTGCTTGTTAGTTTTTTTAAGCTGTTTCCTCTTGATCCAGCTCTTTCTGAGAGTTTTTGGACTTTTTTACACCATGTTGTTGAGTCCCTGCAACCAGTTGTCCTAAAATCTGCTCTTTATGTTTTAGAAAAATGCTGCTTTGTTTGTTTTGTTGACGAAGGATCGTGTTCCTCCTGCTTTTGCTCGACTTGAACTGAATGAGAAATAAGATTTAAAATCCTAACGTGGTGAATGTGTGTGGAGTGATTCATGCAGCAGAGACTTGTTCCTGTAATCAGACCCACAGGTCAGATCTTCAGCTCTAAACCAAACTGTGGTGATTGTTATTTGTATTGTTGGAATAATTTGAATAATTGTGCGTGAGGAGCCTGAGGCCTGATGGTGAATCATGTTCCCAGCAGGAACGACGCTGTGGGTGTCCTGTTGTTGTTGATGTTGTTAATGTGGATTTACCTTAGAGCTTCTCTGAGGTCTGAGGGTCTCTGGGGGTCTGAAGGTTTTAGTGTGTGCAGGTTTTAGTGTGTGTGCAGGTTTTAGTGTGTGTGCAGATTTTAGTGTGTGCAGGTTTTAGTGTATGTGTGTTTGTAGCTGAAAGTCTTTGCTGCTCGTCTGCAGACATTTCCATTCCTCTCTCTCTCTCAGGGTCACAGAGCTGAGTAATTTTCTGCAGATTAGTGGAACAGGCTGATTCAGTGATTAAACTCACAGCCTGTGGGAGGACGGGGGGAGTTGGGGGGGAGGCAAGAGCCAAGAGAGAGGCAAGAGAGAGAGAGAAAGTTCTTCACCAGGTGAGGAGCTCAGAGGAAGCTGAGAAGGTTTCATGTGTTTCTTTAACAACCTTCGACACCAGGAAGAATTATTCACACATTAATCTGAATTTAATGAAGAAAACAAGGATCATTTCAGCCTGTGATGGATTCATGCTCATTAAATGTGTTTTGCAGTTGATCAGATCACAGATAAACCTGTCTGACTTTTTAAATCAGCCGTTCAACGAGTTCGAAACAGTCAGAAACATGATTATTAATGTGAAGAGTCTGAAGTTTCTGAATGCAAACAGAAAACAGAAAATGAACGACAGAGAAATAAAGGAGAAGAGATGTTCATGTTTCAGAGTCACTGAAAAAGAATCAGGATTTGTGGACTTTGTTAGAGGGGATGGTTGTGCAGAATATGTAACTGTGAATGTGTGAGTGTGTAAGTGTGTCGGTCTGGAATGTGTAAGTGCAGATGCAAAAGTGTGAAGGTGTGCAGGTGCAGAATGCATAAGTGCAAAACGTGAAAGAGCAGAGTGTAAGTGTGTAAGTTTGTCAGTGTGGAATGTGTACGTGCAAAATATGAAATTGAGGAATGTGTAAGTGCAGAATGTGTGAGTGCAGGATATGCCACGTAAGAATGTGTGAGTGTGTAAATTTGTAAGCGTGAAATGTGTAAGTGCATAATGTGTAAGTGCAGAGTGTGTAAGTGCAGAATGTGTAAGTGCAGAAAGTGTAAGTGCAGGATGTGTTGGTTCAGAATGTGTAAGTGCAGAATCCTTAAGTGCAGAATGTGTAAGTGCAGGATGTGTAAGTGCAGGATCCTTAAGTGCAGAATGTGTAAGTGCAGGATGTGTAAGTGCAGAGTGTGTAAGTGCAGAATGTGTAAGTGCAAAATGTGTAAGTGCAGAATCCTTAAGTGAAAGTGCAAAATGTGTAAGTGCAGAGTGTGTAAGTGCAGGATGTGTAAGTGCACAGTCTGTAAGTGTGGAATCTCTAAGTGCAAGATTTGTTTGTGCAGAATGTGTAAGTGCAGAATCCTTAAGTGCAAAATGTGTAAGTGCAGGATGTGTTAGTGCAGGATGTGTACGTACAGAATGTGTAAGTGCAGGATGTGTTAGTGCAGGATGTGTAAGTGCAGAATGTGTAAGTGCAGAGTGTAAGTGCAGAATCCTTAAGTGCAGAATGTGTAAGTGCAGAATGTGTAAGTGCAGAATGTGTAAGTGCAGAATGTGTAAGTGCAGAATGTGTTCGTGAGTTTTGCTGTAGACTGACTGCTTGAACTGGTAAAACTCAAGGGGGCGGGAGCAACTATTATGGTTGGTCAAATTTCCAAATGGTTTGCAGTGATTGGACGAATTTCTCGACCGCTCAGAATTCACCAGAGTTTCTACGACACGTACCAGCGACGGCGAATGACCATATTCCTGTTGTGTTGTGGTGTTTGGAAACTGTCTGAAACCTCATGGCCACCGTACCATGGACGTAAACGAGCTGTGATGGTTGATGTGTTTGTGGATGTTTCCACAGAGAAATGATTGTGTCTGTGCAGAAGCTGTTTCTGACTCAGGTGTTGAACACGTCGTCTCCATCTTTGTTTCTGCGTTTGAAATTAAAGCTCAAAGCCGTAAAAGTGAGAAACGACGTGTGTGTCTTTACGTCGTCTCTCCAGCGGCTGATTTCCCTGATTTGTTCCCTGCTTCATGTGAAACAGCTGTTGTTGTGTTTGTGGGAGAATATCGCTCTGATTTATGGCGCCTCCTCCACCGTGTGTCACGTTCTGCGGCGCCGCGTCCCGTCGTTTCTTATCGGCTTCAATGGATCTTAGCAGAACCCCCGCCGTGAACCCCAGCGCCGCAGTGTTTGGATTCAAAGAGGGCGTGAACTAATTAAAGAGGCTGAATGGAGCTTTAATCAGCGGCGGAGCGGCGGGGGGTCGAGAGGAGTCGTGTTATCAGGAGGGGGAAAAGGGCGAACGCCGCCTGCGCCACGTTTGATTTGGCGGTGATCGTGTGTGTAATGCTCTGGGTAAATGTGGAGGAGATTCCCCTCCCGGGCGTTTTGACGTGGGGAGCTTCCCCCCGCTGCGTCTGAGCGTCTTTGTGAAGACGGCGTGACGAAGGCTGTAATGATCATTTACGGCTGTTTGTATCAGAGTCGACCAAACAACATCTGTTCCTCTGGAGTTGGAGCTGATGGATGGAGGTTTGGAGCTTTTCACGTGGAGATTAAATAACGGTTTCACGGCGCCGCTGACATTTATGACGCTCTCATCATGGTCGGAACGATAAAGGAGGAAGAAGATGATGAAGAGCAGCGTCGTTAGAGTCTGTTCTCAACATTTGCTCCATCCAGGATCATTTTATGTCACTTTTTCTCACAGTTAAATTATGACAAAACGACACACAGACGATGTTTTTCTCAATCCTGAAACTTCACAGCTGGATGGTTTTATTAATGTTTGCACAGCAGGAACATCTCATCATGGGGGATTTTATGAAAATTAATTACTAACTAAAATTTTGGGGTATTATTCATATTTTTTGCACTGAAAAACGTATTTTTAAAAAGTTCTTTGAAAATGGATAAAAACATATTTCTGAGAGAAGAATTATGTTTTCTAACAGATTTCAGTAGTTGACCAACATTTCAAAGTTTTTAGGTTCATTATTTTTTAGTATTTTTAATTTGAGCACCCAAAAATGTCAGGTGGTGCAACCAAATATATGAAAATATATTTATATGTTCCTGTTATTTTTTCTGTGTGAAATTATTGGCAAGTATCTCTCAAGTGTCTGTAGTGACTCATACATTTTCATTTTGTGTGTTTCATTTCTTTTATTTGTGAATAAGATAAATAATTTGATGTTAAAATAACATTTCACATTATTACATTGGTTGTACCACCTGACATGGAAATTGTTCCAGTCACCAATGAAGTGAAAAAA
>RPOG01003265.1:0-20421 GCA_008086565.1 Thalassoma bifasciatum
TTGTCTCTGTGCTGTTTGGCGTATTGTAAGCAGGAAACTTTGTGGCATTTGTGTAGAAATGTCTTTCTTCAGCCCATTTTTCCTCAAGTGCCTCCTTATTGTGCATCTTGAAACAGCCAGACCACATTCTTTCAGAGAGTCCTGTATTTCAGCTGAAAAAAGGCAAAACTATCAGATAAAAAGTTGACATTTGAGGCAAGGAGTCAAAATTGTGAGAAAAAGTCAGAATTTTAAGTTAAAAAGTTCAAAATTATGAGGTAGAAATGAGGGATATTTTGGGTAAAAAGTCAAAAATTTCAGGTAGTTGAAATCCCGTTTATTAGGTCAAATCTACAAGAAAAATAAAGTCACAAGTATGAAATAAAACTTGAGGTTTTAAGTTGAAAAAATTCCAATTTTGAGATAATAAAGTCAAAAGTTTTGGATAAAAGCAGAATCTAAAGATAAAGCAGTTAAAAATTTGGGATAATGGAGCTGAAATGTTGAGATAACAGGTCAAAAAATATGAGACAAAAAGTCAGAATTTTCAGATAAGATATTTAAAATCAAATTTTGAAGTAAAAAGAGGAAATTTTGAGAAAAATGTCCAGAGACCACATTCTTTCAGAGAGTCCTGTATTTCAGCTGAAGTTATTTGTGGGTTTTTCTTTGCATCCAGAACAATTTTCCTGTCAGTTGTAGCTGAAATGTCCCTCAGTTCCTTGGATATCTTTTTATATCCCTTTCCTGTTTTATACAGTTGGATTCACTTTTCCTTTGATCCTTTAATCAGTTAAACCGCTGCAGTTCCGACTATACAAACTTAACTGATTCGAAAAATTTCTGAAAAATAACGAGGCAGAAAACAACTCAAACAACTCTGCCTGAATTTTTATGTTTTGGTATTAATTAAATTTTTGTCAAATGATTTGGTGACCCCCCAAAAGTCATCTCGCGACCCTCATTGGGGTCAGGACCCACAGGTTTGGCGTATTGTAAGCAGGAAACTTTGTGGCATTTGTGTAGAAATGTCTTTCTTCAGCCCATTTTTCCTCAAGTGCCTCCTTATTGTGCATCTTGAAACAGCCAGAAGACTTTATTTTAGAGAGTCAAGTTATTTGTGGGTTTTTCTTTGCATCCAGAACAATTTTCCTGACAGTTGTAGCTGAAATTTTGTTGTTTGTTTCCAGCAGAATTCCTCATTTTCCACTTCTTCATTAGAGTTTGAACTCTGCTTATTGGCATCCTCAGTTCCTTGGATATCTTTTTATATCCCTTTCCTGTTTTATACAGTTCGACTTTGACAATTCTTTTTCTTTCCTCATGACTCAGAATCCAGAAATGTCAGTGCAGCACTGGATGAAAGATGCAAGAGGAGCTTAGAAACTCACTGAGCTTTTACACACACACTGAATATAAACAAATAGATTTGTAGATTTTTCTGTAGATTTTTCTTCACGTCCTGAGAGAAATTTTGACAACACTTTGACTCTTTTATGGTTTTAAAGATGTTGTGTTTGGTTTCAGCCCCTTAGAGAAATGAAGACGTGTGTGTGTGAGTGTGTGTGCTGTTAATGCTCAGCCTTATTAGACCGGACACCGCTCATAACTCTCCCCCGTCTCTGACCGATGTTTAATTCATGCCCCCTCCTCCTCCTCCTGTCTGACACGTTGAGCTTCATCTGAGCGGCGCAGACAAAGAGCAGCTGCTAATGGGCCTCATTCAGAGAGAGGATTAAAATAAAACTGGACCAGAGAAGAGAGTCTGTCACACAGATACAGACTCTGCAGTCAGAGAGTCAGAGAAGCTGTTTCTGACGGAGCAAACACCGACAGCTCTGTGATTATTCTCTCTATATTTATCTGTCTCTGCTCTCACTCATCAGCTCCATCAGTTAAAGAGGCTGAATCATCCGTCAGCAGAGGAGAGAGAGAGAGAGAGAGAACGCCAAAGACTTTTAACCCACTCCTACAAGACGCTGGTCACTACAGTTACACTTATTTAAAACTTATTTACAACTAAATTCAATGGTTCATGTGGTGGAAATTCATATTAGTCTGTGTCAGGATATTTTTATTCTTCTTAGGGCCTGAAAAAATGTTTACAAGTTTTTTCCTCACACATAAATATATATTTGAAAATGTTATAGATAAAAAAAAAATTGATTGTCTGAGGGTTTTTTTTGCCCATAAAAAGTCGAAATTTTGAGTGAATAAGTTGAAATTTTGAGATAAAAATTCAAAATTTCGAGTTAAAAAGTCTAAATTTGCGTTAACAAGTTGAAATTTTGAGATAAGAAGTCGAAATTTTGTGATAAAAAGTCAAAAAACTGAGTTAATAAGTCCAAATTTTGACATAATAAGTCAAAATTTTGTGATTAAATAGTCGAAATTTTGAGATCAAGAGTCGAAATTTTGAGATAAGAAGTCAGAATTTTGAGATCAAAAGTCAAAATTTTGAGTTAATAAGTTGAAATTTTGAGATAAAAAGTCAAAATTTTGAGTTAATAAGTTGAAATTTTGAGTTAATTAGTCAAAATTTTGTGATAAAAAGTCGAAAAACTGAGTTAAGTCAAAATTTTGAGTGAATAAGTCGAAATTTTGTGATCAAAAGTCGAAATATTAAATTAATAACTTGAAATATTGATTTAAGTCAAAAATTTGACTTAATAAGTTGAAATTTTGTGATAAAGTCAAAAAACTGAGTTTATAAGTCAAAATTATGAGATCAAAAGTCGAAATTTTGAGATAAGAAGTCAAAATTTTGTGTTAATAAGTTGAAATTTTGAGTTAATTAGTCACAATTTTGTGATGAAAAGTCAAAAAACTGAATTAAATAAGTCAAAATTTTGACTTTAGTCGATATTTTGTGATAAAAAGTCGAAAAACTGAGTTAAGTCAAAATTTTGAGTGAATACGTCGAAGTTTTGAGATCAAAAGTCGAAATATTGAGTTAATAAGTTGAAATATTGATTTAAGTCAAAATTTTAAGTTAATAAGTTGAAATTTTGTGATAAAGTCAAAAAACTGAGTTTATAAGTCAAAATTTTGAGTTAACAACAATACTTTGAGGGTATTTTTTGTTAAAATACAGCTTCACAGCTCTCACAAGAAATTAAAAATATTTGATTTTAAGTCGCGGGAAGAAAATACAGATCTTAAAATCGTCTCATTTGATTGGTTTCATTTGTAAAAAGTGAAGAAAACATTGAAGTCTTGAGGTTGAAATGGATTAAAATGACAGACCCTGAATAAATAAAATCAGAAAGTTTTTCAAATGATCCATGATTTTGTTTAGAGGTCAGTTTAAGATGAGTGTCCCTGAACGCACCACGAAGGCCGAATAAAACTCCTGTGACATTTCTTTTTATTCTTATAGACTAAACTGAAACTTTTATATCTGTGTCAGGATCGAATCTGAGTTTCTAACAGAGACAAACTGCATCAATAACAGAAGTTTTCCATCTTTGCACTAAATCCTTAAAGTGAAGGTCTGGATGTTTGCGGCGGCGTTGGCGACGATGGCGGCGGCGGTGGCGGCTCTGACTCCACTTTTTGCTGACATCTCAGTGAGAGTCTGCTTTTGAAAGTTTAAACACACGCTCGTCTCTGTGAATATTTTAAAGAGAAACTTCACAGGAGACGGAGGATGAAGGTGAGAGGCTGCTGCCACCCAGATTAAACAGAAAGCATTAAAACCCAGTTAACTCCCACTCTCTGCCTCCGCGCTCAGGTGTGATGGTTTTAATCCCGAGGACGGATTTTACAGATAGCTCTCCTTTGTCGGTTCCACTCTGCAGTCTTTAAACATACCTGTAGCCATAAAGTGCATTAAAAAGAAAGTTTTAATCAGCCTCAAACTTCTTCTTCTTCTTCTGTGCAGAGGTGAGATCACTGCACACACAGATTTATAAAGCTGATTTTTAAAAAGCTGCACCTTTAAAGAAGCTCCCTGATTAAAACATTTCCAAATGAGACCCAGAGAGAGAAAGAGGTGACAGAGAGACTTTCACTCCTCCTCTCAGCCGTCCACACGATTATCTTCAGCTCCAACGACGACGACGACGACGAACGAGACCAGAGGAAGTTTGAGCTTCTTCAACAACAACTCACAGAGTTTACGCTTCAGTTTATGGGAACCAGAGAAAATAATCTGATTTTAGACAACATGAAACGATCCTCATCAGGAGAAAAAAAACGCGTATTTAACCCTTTAACTCTGTGATTCCCAACCTGTGGCCCGCGGCCCCCTGGTGGGCCGTGAAGGTATTGCAGGTGCATAGTGGTCACTACAGTAAACGCCTATTTAAAAGTTATTTACTCCTAAATTCAATGGTTCATGTGGTGGAAATACATATTAGTCTGTGTCTGGATATTTTTATTCTTCTTAGGACCTGAAAAAATGTTTTCAATTCTTTTTCCAAACATTTTTTTTTTTTTTAAAAAGTTATAGACAAACATTTGAGGGTAAAACAGCGTAATAACTATAAATTATTAAGTGTTAAAATGGATGAAAGAGAGTCAAAATGTTTCGCAAAGCATTAAAAAAAAGATTATTCATGAAATTACCCAAATAAAAGAAAGGAAGTCAAACAAAAAAATAGTTATGTTTACATTAATTTCACTCTTTTTTATGTTGAATGTTCTGTTACAAATATTTGAAGAAAAAAATTGAAAACTTTTTTTTCATGCCCTAAGACAAATAAAAACACTCAAAGGAAAAATCCAGACACTGGCTTTGATAATTCATGCATCAGAGGGTTAATTACATCAAATTAAAAACATACAGAATAATGTTTTTCTGGTCGTTGTGTTGTTTGCACTGTTAATTCTATTTAAAAGTTATTTACTCCTAAATTCAATGGTTCATGTGGTTGAAATACATATTAGTCTGTGTCTGGATATTTTTATTCTTCTTAGGGCCTGAAAAAATGTTTTCGATTCTTTTTCCAAACTTTTTTTTTTTTTTTTTTTAAGTTATAGACAAACATTTGAGGGTAAAACAGCGTAATAACTATAAATTATTAAGTGTTAAAATGGATGAAAGAGAGTCAAAATGTTTCGCAAAGCATTAAAAAAAGATTATTCATGAAATTACCCCAAAAAAAGAAAGGAAGTCAAACAAAAAAATAGTTATGTTTACATTAATTTCACTCTCTGTTACAAATATTTGAAGAAAAAAATTGAAAACTTTTTTTCATGCCCTAAGACAAATAAAAACACTCAAAGGAAAAATCCAGACACTGGCTTTGATAATTCATGCATCAGAGGGTTAATTACATCAAATTAAAAACTTACAGAATAATGTTTTTCTGGTCGTTCTGTTGTTTGCACTGTTAATTCTGCTGTTTACTTTCTGTTTTGTTTATTCACTCTCTATTGCTCTTTATTTTCACTGTTTTAATTTAGCTCTTTTTCAGCTATACAGACTATTTTCAGGATTTAAAGTCTATATTTTAATTTGGTAACACTATAGATTAGGGAACATATATTCACCATGAACTTGGTGTTTATTAACATGCATATAAGTAGCTTTCTAGCCCCTAATTAGTATTTATTAAGCAGACATTAACCCCTTTTTCTGCCTCTATTGCAACATGAATTCAGACTTTTCCATTTATTAACTCCTCATTATTACTTATTGACTACAAATTGATGAATATGTGTTCCCTAATCTAAAGTGTTAGCTCTGTTATTGTTATCCGAAACCAAGCAACGACATTTTGTTGCTGTGTTTTTTGTGCAATGACAATAAAGGAAGTCTAAGTTTAAATGTTCAAACTACGTCACTTTCAAAAGGTTTTTAACCCGAGGGATATTTAATAGTTTCTACTCCTTTTTTTGCTTCTGTCTTATTTTTCTTTACAAATTGAAGTCCTGCTTCTATGGAAGCCCGTTTCCACCAGTTAAAAAAAATAATATAATAAAAAATTGATTGTCTGAGATTTTTTTTTGCCCATAAAAAGTCAAAATTTTGAGTGAATAAGTTGGAATTTTGAGATGAAAAATCAAATTTTGAGTTAAGTCTAAATTTGAGCTAACATATCGAAATTTTGTGATAAAAAGTCAAAAAACTGAGTTAATAAGTCAAAATTTTGAGTTAATAAGACAAAATTTTGTGATAAAAAGTTGAAGTTTTGAGGTAATAAGTCGAAATTTTGAGTTAACAAGTTGAAATTTTGAGATAAAAAATCAAAATTTTGAGTTAAAAAGTCTAAATTTGAGTTAACAAGTCAAAATTTTCGGATAAAAAATCAAAATTTTGCTTTAAAAAGTCAAAATTTGAGTTAACAAGTTGAAATTTTGAGATGAAAAATCAAAATTTTGAGTTAAAAAGTCAAAAAACTGAGTTAACAAGTTGAAATTCTGAGATGAAAAATCCAAAATTTTGAGTTAAAAAGTCTTAATTTGAGTTAACAAGTCATAATTTTGTGATAAAAAGTCAAAAAACTGAGTTAATAAGTCAAAATTTTGTGATAAAAAGTCGAAATTACATGTCTTCTTTGTGGACATTTTTATATATGATTATCGGAACATTTTTATTTTCCTGACCAAGTACGAAACTGAGTTTTAACATTTAAAACAGTATTCTGAGTATTAATATCTTTCTTTATTTATTTGTATCTCGTATTTTTGTTTAATTATACTCCACTAAAATCACAATATTTTTGAAATGGTTTGGCGGCCCACTTGCAATACCTTCACGACCCACCAGGGGGGCGCGGGCCACAGGTTGGGAATCACTGTTTAACCAGATCAAATAGTTTATTTTCCATAAATTTTCAAAGAAGACGTGAGAATCAAAGGGGTATAGATAAACTTCTTGCATCTTTTCTGTTTGCACGTGTTGTAGACGTCACTCAGGATGCATTCAAGTACTTCGGGAAACTAGAGAATCTGAAAATTTTGCCTTTTTTTTTTAAAGTATCCCAAGGGTTAAACATGTTAAGTCAGACCTGAGGAGTTTGCTGTAAACGCCTGACAGAAAAAATCTTTTACTGCACATGGAAAAAACAAGTTTGCTGTCTCATGTGTTGCAGGAAATGTTGCCGTCACTTCTTGAATCCGTCTTTTTTCTCTCCTCTCGGCGTCGTCATCCCTCCGTCTGCAGACTCTTGAATCAGCTTCATGAATCTGCAGATTGAAATGCACGGTCTGCTCCTTTAAAGCAGCAGCTTCGCTCGCCCTCTCACTCTCCAGCTCATGAATAATAAAAGTCTGAGCTTGAATTATTGATGCAGATTTTTGCACACAATCTGCAGGGGCCATTATCCCGATCTGTGATGGATCTCATTTAATTCTGACAGATTAGATGGATCCTCGCTCGCCGCCGCGCTTTGAAGAGACCAACCTGCGCGTAGATTACTCTCAGATTATCTCCATTAATGCCTGGCTCAAAGGTTACTCTGAATGTTTCCGTATGAATGAGACTCAGGTTT
The DNA here is from genome assembly GCA_008086565.1 of Thalassoma bifasciatum. Classification (NCBI taxonomy): domain Eukaryota; kingdom Metazoa; phylum Chordata; class Actinopteri; order Labriformes; family Labridae; genus Thalassoma; species Thalassoma bifasciatum. Next base: position 7,419 of record RPOG01003265.1, read on the forward strand.
GTTTTCCTCTAAATGTCAGCTCCCCGATGGACGGATTTGGGGTCCGCCGCCCTGAAGCCCCGCCCCCTCCATCTGTGAAAGGTCGAGGTTCAGACGGCGCGGCTGGATGAGCGCTCAGATGCCCACTTATTTTTTGAAAGCCCCCAAACGAGGTAATCCTCTTATTTGACACCTGGAGCAGACGCTCATTACTCGCAGCACTTTTCTGCAGCTCGGCCTCCAAATTTCATGTCAGGAACGTTTTCTTTCTGTCTGCGTTTGACCGAATATGAAGCTCAGAGCGGGAAGAAAACGCTCTCAGAGCAACAAAACAACAACAAATAACCACTTTCATCCAACGGCTCTACAGAAAAAAAACTTCATATTTATAAAAAGGCTTCATATTTACAGAAGTTGGCTGTCTAGTCACACAAAAGAGGATAAAGGTCGAATAATTCCTGTTTTCATTTTCACATAAAAACCGTCACACACTCTGTACATTAACTTTAAACACAAACATTCTGGAGTTTGTTTTTCTGGAAGAAGGTTTTTACTAATTTCAGACTTTCAGTTTGGGTTTGAGAGACGTTTCGCAGCCGTAAAAAGTACAGTAGATTTAAAGAGTTCTCCAGAAGCTTGATAAACGTTACAACAGTTTTTTTTTAAAACAGGGTCAAATTTTATCTCCTTTTGGCTCTTTCCTGAAGTTTCTTATATCCCCGATAAAAACTACTTTCATCCATCGGCAGCTGTCAACTATCGTAAAACGAAACTTATATCGCGGTTTTTAACGTCCAATAACTAATGAGAAACTAACTTCTCAGAAAAAAAAACACCTGAACACCATGCAGCCAGATGACATCATCATACCACCTTAGAGTAAGGATGAGAGAAACGTTTCTACCAGGTATCGTAATTTTTTTAAGTTTTCCCGGCTCATATCTGGAATACATGGGGAGGTGGGGCTTATGACCTATACTGCAGCCAGACACCAGGGGGCGGGGCATCTGCTGGAGGCTTCAGTTTGAGCCGAACGTCGTTACGTCCACTCATGATACCGTCTATGGCAGTGGTTCCCAACCTTTTCCAATTCAGGGCCCATTTTTAAGTCTCAAAAACTTTTGCCCCCCACATCTGACCCTGGAAGTAGTGATTCTGAAACAACTGGTTAAAATTTGGGATAGTGATTACATTTTTAGATTATACATTTGTTTTATTACATTTCCTGTTTCATTGCATTTTTTTAACTACACTTCAGACCTTTGAAATTAGGGGCAATGTTACATGTTTGGCTTTAACAAGCCTTCTAAAAGGACTTTTCTTCTATAAAAATGTTTGAACATGTTTAATATCCTTTAAGTTTTAACATTTTAAACATTATTCTGTATATTTGTATCTTTACACAATTACCCGTCATTAAATTTCAGACTATTTTGGAAATGATTTTGCGGCCCACTTGCAATACCTCCGCGGCCCACCAGGGGGCCATGGACCACGGGTTGGGAAACACTGGTCTATGGTTTAGACCGGGAGCTATAATTTCACGATTTATCGTGAACCTTTTTATAAAGAGAACAAAGTTGACTACAAAGAAGACACTGAGCACTGATGAAGCTGGTTTTGTTTGCGCAAAGTCGTCAGAGTAGACTGTTTGGTCACCTGAGACTAAAAACTCTCTAACTCCTACAAAGTTTTACCTAGAAAACTCAAATTTCACTCAGATGTAGATGAGAAGGTGTAGAAGTGATGTGGTGGATGTTTTATGTCTGACATGAAAAAACATGACATTTTTCTGAAACTAGAGACTTTAATCTTACGAACGATGTGTCACTGATGAACTCTGACCTCATGGTTCTACAGTTAAACGTAACATGGTTTATAGCAGCGGTTCCCAAACTTTTCCGCCTGTGACCCCCAAAATGGCAGCGTTAGAGACTGGTGACCCCCTGCTGTGGTACAACACTAATGGGACAATCCAAAAAACGGACAAAAACAAACAAAAAAACCCAGAGGATACTTTGATTTACCGACTAATGTGCACTTTGCTGTGTTCACGGCATCAAACTTCAACAAAGAAATGTGAAAAACAGATAAAACATTTTCTGTTTGCGTAATTTTATATTATCTTTAACCCCTATTTTTGCCTTTATTCTTACAATAATGGAAAAAATTGTTCATAGTTTTTGATTTTGGGACACATTCCACGACCCCCTATCAATGTCTCGCGACCCCCAATAGGGTCCCGACCCCCACTTTGGGAACCACTGATGTAGAGAAACAGAAGAGGCCTGAACCTGAGCAAACACTTTATCGAATGGAAACACGAATAATGTATAGGAATCCAGCGATAGTTAAGGATATAAAAATGACAAAATATACGACAAAATTTTGACTTTTTATGTCAAAATATTCACAGTTGTCTCAGAATTTTGTTTCTGAAACTCAGAATTTGCCTTTTGATCACAAAATTTTAATCTTTAAACATATAACTTTGACTTTATATCTCAAAATTTTGACTATTTAAACTCTGATTTCAACTTCCTATCGTATAATTTTCACTTTTATCTCAAAATTTTGACTTGTAATCTCAGACCACAAAATTATGACCTGAAAAATATTGACTTTTTAACTCAACATTTTAACCTTTGATCTTAGACTTTCTATTCATTTTCTATAGAAAGTGAAATAAAAAGAGAAGCTAATTGTACTTGTGAACAGTTTGATTTGTCAGATGCTTGTGTCCAAAGTGAGGCAGAGTGGTGAGTGATTGTTGTGAGGGTTCAGTGTGTTGCTCAAGGACACTTCAGCATGTGAGTGAGGCAGCTGGAATTGAACCTGTGACCTCCTGATTCCAAGTCCATGACTCTGCCATTGAGCTATAGAGCCCCCCCACCCTACCTCAGAGAAACAAGGACTTTGTATCACTTCATTTTCACTTCTCTGTCCAATATTTAAACTTTTATTTCAGATTATTGATGTTTTTCTCAGAATAAGGACTTTTTATCTGATAAACTGGCTCTTTATTTTAAAAATTTGACTTTAACTGTCAGAGTTTTGACTGTTTATCCAAGAATATAATTTTCAATAACACTTTCTGACTGTTTATCACCAATTTTTGAAGCTTTATCACAAAATTGTGACTTTTTATCACAGGGATTTGATTTTTTATCTCAAACTTTTGATTCATTATCACAGAATTAAAATGTCCTATCTTGTCTGAGGCAGCTGGAATTGAACCTGCAACCTCTTAATTCCAAACCCATGACTCTGCCATTGAGCCATAGAGCCCACCCGGCTAACCAAAAGAAGAAGGAGTTAACTCTTATTTTGACAGTTCTTCTGACTTGACAAATAATGTCAGAATTTTGACTTTTTATCCAAGAATTTTTATATAAACAATTTAATCTTTAAACATATAACTTTGACTTTGTCTCAAAATTTTGACTTTTCATCTCAGACCACAAAATTATGACCTGAAATCGAAAAATATTGACTTTTAACTCAACATTTTAACCTTTGATCTTAGAATTCCTACTTCTTTTCAAGGAATTTTGACCAGTTATCCATGAATTTTAATTTTTCGATCACAACATTTTGACATTTTATCTCAGATTTTTGGGAACCACTTGTTTATAGGTCAGAATTGGGAGGAAACTAAGGGGTTAAAGAAATCTTTGTGACTGAAGACTTCATGAGTATCTGTGTTTCTGTTTTGCGCTGAGATAAAAAAAGTCCACTAAGAGGAAGAAGAAGAAGCGTTTGAAGCAGCAGCAGTCCTTGATTCAAGGTAACATCAGCAGCATTTAGGCGATGAAAGCTGTTTTGGTGCTGGATGAAGAAAAACGCTCTCTCTGCGCCGCTCAAACGGAAAAAAACAGGCCTCGCCGAATCAGCCGCCGCCCCGCCAGCCTGATTGTTGCGCGTCGCTCTCGTCTTATCTGCGGCGGTGTGATCACAGCCGCTGTTAAACTCCCACGGCAAATCACAGAGAGGAGGCAACTCCCCAGAGAGAGCCGAGAACAGAGGCGCTAAAAACACCAAAAGCATCAATTAACATGTCAGAGGAGCTGCCTGGATCTCCAGAATCCTCCCAACATCCCCCCTGGATACGACGCAGCTCAAATCTCTGCCGGTTTCTCCAGGAAGTACAGAAACTCTGAGAACATCTGTGAACAGGTGTCAGCTCTCTGAGAGCGGCTGAAGGAATCAGAGAGAAAGAGCAGAAACAGAAACAGGAGGGAAAATGTTTGATTCAGAGTCTGATCGTACAGAAAGGTTTCAGTCAAACTTCAAAACAAAGCAGAAATACAGGAATTAATAAATCCCTAAAGATGTTTCCAAACCTCTGTCGCTACTTTTAACTGGTGAGTTTCTCTATGAGTAAAAACTTCCAGCTTGTTGAAGTGTTTATTATTCAGTCGGCTGCTTTATTACAGTAAAAATGTCAATAAAAAGATATAAATATGTAGAGTTTTGTCCTTAAAGCGTCTTTAATTCCCCTGAAAATGCAATATGAACCAAAGTCCATTCAGAAAATGTACAAGTTAAAAGATTTTTCCTTCTTGTCCCTCAGAGCTACAATTTTAGCCTTTAGCTTTTTTTTTTAAGCCTTTTGCAACTGTTTTAGCCTTTAGCTTTCCAATTAGCCTTTAGCTGTTGCATTAGCCTTTAATTTTGTATTGGCCTTTTGCTTGTGATTTAGCCTTAAGCTACTGTTTTAGCCTTTAATTTTGGCCTTTAGCTCCTACTTTAGCCTTCAGCTTCTATTTAGCATTTAGCTTGTGTATAAGCCTTTAGCTTGTGTTTTAGCCTTTAGCTTTTGCATTAGCCTTTAGCTTGTATATTAGCCTTTAGCTTGTGTTTTGGTCTTTAGCCTGTGTTTTAGCCTTTAACTTTTGTATTAGCCTTTAAGTTGTATCTCAGCCTTTAGCTCCTGCTTTAGCCTTCAGCTTGTATTTAGCCTTTAGCTTGTGTATAAGCCTTTAGCTTTTGTATTTACCTTTAACTCTGTATTAGCCTTTTGCTTGTTTAAGCCTTTAGCTTGTGTTTTAGCCTTTAGCTTGTGATTTAACCTTAAGCACCTGTTTTTGCCTTTAATTTTAGCCTTTAGCTCCTGCTCTAGCCTCCAGCTTGTATTAAGCCTTTAGCTTTTGTATTAACCTTTAACTCTGTATTAGCCTTTCGCTTGTGATTTAACCTTTAGCTACTGTTTTAGCCTTTAGCTCCTGCTTTAGCATTTAGCGCCTGTTTTAGCATTTAATTTTAGCCTTTAGCTCCTGCTTTAGTGTTTAGCTTGTATTTAGCCTTTAGCTTTTGCATTAGCCTTTTACTTTGTATTGGCCTTTCGCTTGTGTTTTTTGCCTTAAGCAACTGTTTTAGCCCTTAGATTGTATTTTAGAATTTAGCGCCCGTTTTAGCCTTTCATTTTAGCCTTTAGCTCCTGCTTTTGCGTTTAGCTTGTATTTAGCCTTTAGCTTATTTATTGGCCTTCTAACTCTTGTCCAGGCCTTTAGCTTCTTTTTTAGCCTTTAGCTTGTGATTTACCCTTTTGCTTCTTTTTTAGCCTTTAGCTCCTGTTTTAGCCTTTAGCCTGTACTCTCTCTCTCCTGTTTATCTTTCTTCTTCTCTTCTGTCTCTTTTCTGTCAGACAGTCCAGCTCCTGTTCCCGCTATTATGACTAAATAGCTGGCGTGGTGTTGTCATGGAGACTTCACTTTGCCATAAACCAATCTGGTCCCATTGGACCCATCCAGTCTAGATATGGGAGCTCGGAATAATCTATTTTAGCGCCAATAATCTCATTTTACATTGTGGATTACGATGAGGAACATATTTAGATATGAAGCTTTTCCTAGATCACTTAGAAAGTCTTCACAGGGACTTTAATGTGTTAAAATGTGTCCAAGGGGGGGGGGGGGGGGGGGGCAGTGCCACCCCAGCCTCCCCCCCTCTAGCTCCGCCCCTGCTCCAGGTCTGATCCAGATATTTATTTATTAAAAAATGGGTTCATTTATTTGTGAAAAGAAATATGATGATGTTTGATAACTTTCTGTCATAGTTTGATCCAGATTTGTGCGACTATCATAATTTTTTGTTGTTGTTGTTTTCACAGAATGTTGAATTTTTCTTGGAATTCTGGGACCAAGGTCAGAATTCTGGAATGATGCCTGATTGGCCGGACTGATACAGTCAGTTGGTAACCGTGGTTACTGAAAACAGGATCCAAAGAGTCAGAAAAGAAACTAGAAAGAAAAAACTCAGACTTCTGAGACTCTTCCTTTTCCTCATTCCTCAAAATTTCTACTTCCTTTAATTTCCTCTCTTTGCTTCTTTTGCTTTTACCTCCTCTAACTTCGTCGAAGATAAAAAATAAAAAAAAACACAGAAAGGTGACTTTTCTCGCACCACAGAGGAAGTCGTGAAGCTTCCCGGTGTGTGAAGTTTCCTGCGGTTGACGTAACTTTCCTAACGGACTCTTTCTTCGCTGAAATCATTAAAACGAATCTCTGCGAGTCTCTTTGTTCACCTCGACGCTCCGAAACTCCTTTTCTCCTCAAACTGCCATTCTCCGGCTCGTCCTTTTTTCCCGCCTTTGTTTAATTTCTTCTGTAAGCACATGAAGATTAATTGGGCCTCTCTTTCAACTTTTTCCTGGCACCTTTTTCCTCTCGCTCCTGCTCCCTCTCGCAGGAATGCCTCTCATCATCTTTTCATTAGCGCTACCTCTGCCCTTATACATTATTCAGCCCCAGTCTCTGCACAGCTCGTCCTTTATTAGACTGTCGCCAGAGTGCATTCCACAAACTCATTAAAAAACTATTAAAGCCTGATGATTTCCTCTGATAAAGCAGAGCCTGCTCCAGCTCCTCTCACTGATCTTCTGACGCCATCAGACGACGTCAAGTCCAGAGGAACATCTGCACGCCGGCTTTGACTCAACCTTAAAAACAGACGTTTAATCCAGAAGCTGCGTGAACACCCACATACGTTCGCCTCAGTCACCCAGATTATATTTTATTATATTTACAGCTCACCTGGAGCTCTTTGTGGAGATAAGCTTATTGAAACTTAACCTCACAGCCTCTCAGTCCTGCAGCTGCTCATTAACATAATATTGTTCAAATTAAGCTGAAACTAAATCACCAGAACACTCAGATTCAAAGTGACAAAAAGTCATATTTCAAACATGTGTGTGTGTGTGCACATTTTTTAACTTTTACATAAGTTTTAGAGTTCTTGTTAAATGATGAAATCTTTAAATGAATGGCAATGCAACAGAAAACAGGAGCTAAAGGCTAAAACTCATTATTTTGAGGTTTTTATCTCACAATTGTGACTATTTATCTCATTAATTTTGAATTTTGATTCTTATAGTTGTGATTTTTCATCTCATGTCAACAACATATCTCATAATTATGAATTTCTATCCCATAACTCTGAACTTTAAGCATCATTTTGGCTTTTTATTCCTTGATTATGACTAAAGTTTTGGTCTTTATTTGGCTTTCACCTCCTCAAAATTTATGACTTAATGGGGGCAATAAAAATCTCAACAAAGTCAAGTTCTCATTTTAACTTTTCTAACTGGTGGGAATTTGCTTTCCTATGACATTTGGATCTCAAGTTTCATATAACTTCAACTTTTGATCTCATTATTTCAGGTTTTTATCCCAAAATTATGACTTTGGTATATTTTAATGTCAACTTTATCTCATTATTTTGAGGTTTTTATCTCACAATTGTGACTGTTTATCTCATTAATTTTGAATTTTGATTCTTATAGTTGTGATTTTTCATCTCATGTCAACAACATATCTCATAATTATGAATTTCTATCCCATAACTCTGAACTGTAAGCATCATTTTGGCTTTTTATTCCTTGATTATGACTAAAGTTTTGGTCTTTCTTTGACTTTCTCCTCCTCAAAATTTATGACTTAATGGGGGCAAAAAAAATCTCAACAAAGTCAAGTTCTCATTTAACTTTTCTAACTGGTGGGAATTTGCTTTCCTATGACATTTGGATCTCAAGTTTCATATAACTTCAACTTTTAATTTCATTATTTCAGATTTTTATCCCAAAATTATGACTTCGGTATATTTTAATTTCAACTTAGTCTCATTATTTTGAGGTTTTTATCTCACAATTGTGACTGTTTATCTTACTAATTTTGAATTTTGATTCTTATAGTTGTGATTTTTCATCTCATGTCAACAACATATCTCATAATTATGAATTTTTATCTGATAATATTGAACTTAAAGCAAAAAAAATGGCTTTTTATTTCTTAATTATGACTGAAGTTTCTCATTTTATCAAGTTTTAGTCTTTATTTGGCTTTCTCCACCTCAAAATTACGACTTAATGGGGGCAAAAAAAATCTCAACAAAGTCAAGTTCTCATTTTAATTTTTTTAACTGGTTCAAATTTGCTTTCCTATGACATTTGGATCTCAAGTTTCATATAACTTCAACTTTTAATTTCATTATTTCAGATTTTTATCCCAAAATTATGACTTTGGTATATTTTAATTTCAACTTAGTCTCATTATTTTGAGGTTTTTATCTCACAGTTGTGTCTGTTTATCTTATTAATTTTGAATTTTGATTCTTATAGTTGTGATTTTTCATCTCATGTCAACAACATATCTCATAATTATGAATTTTTATCTGATAATATTGAACTTAAAGCAAAAAAATTGGCTTTTTATTTCTTAATTATGACTGAAGTTTCTCATTTTATCAAGTTTTAGTCTTTATTTGGCTTTCTCCTCCTCAAAATTTATGACTTAATGGGGTCAATAAAAAAACAGGGGAAACTCTAACCTCAAAGAGTCTCTCTCCATTGAAGTCGAGACCCAGTCAATGGCATCATTGTCTGCGACACTTTGATTGGTCCAAAAACACTTACTTGGACCTCAAAGAGAGACAGAGGCGGGAGAAAGTTGGTGTGTGGTACAAACTAAAGGAGTAAGAAAGTCAGTCGCCGCTCAAAACCGCATTGTGCCGACTGCTGTCTGTTATTTAGGAAACATACAAGTCCACTTTTGTCACAAACGTAGCATGAACTTTTGACAATGAACTCGTTGATGAAGGTGCAGCATTATCGATATGAATATTTTTAATATTTTTCAGGAGATTATCATCAGAGCGCGCATGGATGTTCTGACATTTCCCGACAATTCTCTTTTTTAAACGTTTCACATCACAGTCCATCATTTACAGACACAATAATCCGTCTTTACATTTGCAACATTACCAGCCGTAGTCTCTCACATCCCAGCAGATGTTGTGAATTATGCTCCAATTTTTTGTAAATGGCAGTTTGTTTTTTTTTAATAATAATATCGGAGATGCAAGGCAACTGTCTGCAGGCTGAGAAGACATTTATGTGTGTAAACATTATTATGATGGAGATAAAACAACTGCACAGTCAAAAAGCCACGTAACATTTATTTTATAATGTAAAACGTGATCAAAATGAGGTAAAACCGTGAGATTATGTGGAGGTCTCACCTGTTTGAACAATGTTCTTATATTTCATCTTAAGTTTCAGCTGAGTGCACTTCTCCCCCGCAGGATTGCATCTAAATAAAATAAATGAATGATCTACATTCAGCAGTTTTCCCTTTAATATTACTGTGATTGTTGGACTACATTTAAACTTACGTATTGACCAGAGCAGCGATGTTCTCTCACACCGTCTCCCTCTCTTTTGCAGCTGCTGTGCTGTTGCACTTTTTTCCTAAAATCATGTTAAAATTCTCTGTATGAGCACATTAAAGTTTCCAGTTCTCGCGGGGTTAAAAAAACGCCGCCCTCCGCTTCCCCGTTGCCATGGTGACAGCAACTTAGCCCCGAGGTGATTACGACAGAAAAATGTCGCCACCACGAATTGAGGTCCACTTTGATGAGGCTCAACTAGTTTGTTTGAGTTTAGTCGACCTTGTCTTTTGAGTCTCAAAAGATAGAGTCTCCTCTAGTACTCAGAGTTCAGGGTTTAACTCAGAGTTTGTTAAACCTGCTTCGTGAAACGGACCCCAGATCTACTGCTGAAGCTCAGTTTTCTGAATAATTGTGATTGTGAATTAAAAATGTATAATTCACTTTCTTTGTTAAAAAAAACATGTATAAAACTAAATAAGAAAAAACGTAAATCAAGTATGAAGGAGAACATTAATGGTTGTGTTTGCTCGTAATATTCTTAAATATTTTTACTGGTTTATTTTGACTTCTGTAATATATTTTGAAAATGTTTTTTTGTCCATTTTAGAAGAATCTATTATTAGTGTGCAAATCAAATAAAAATTGAATTGAATTGAAGTTTTAGAAATTCATGCCCCTCTGATGTAGTTTCATGAGTTTCAGGTCACGTTTAAGTTCCTGGTGTAAAGTAAAAATAAAATAATGATGCGTGTTACATGAAGCTGAAATCAGGTGAGGACAGGTGAGAAAAAGTGAGAGTGTGAATGAGGTTAAAAAGTCGTTTTGAAAACAAGTTTGAGAGATTTTAAAGAGACATGGAAGAAGAAAAAAAAGAAGGTGAGAGAGTTACAGACAGTTTGATGAGTTTCTGACGGCGCCGAGTTTTCGATCAGCTGCAGTTTTTCACTTCTCTCCCTCTTTGGTGATTAAAGCGTAATGAAAGCGTGGAGAGCGCAGCGCTGGGAGGTCGGGGAGCGAAGGATTAACGCGGAGGTTATCGCGCCCAGGTGGAAAGATCACCTCTCATTTCCATAAACTGCCACTTACTGCAGACACCTCCGCCTCTCACACCTGCTCATTTATTCCTCCTCCTCCAGCCGCCTGGGGTCAGAGGTCGCCGGCCGATAAGTCGCCGCGACCTCCAGGGTGGCGTTTGCTCGGAGTTCACAAACTGACAAACCTGGAAAATAAAACGTGTCCTTAATATCCGCGGCGCCGGGTCAAAGCTCTTCATTATGTGCTTCAAAACCAGGATTAATAAAGTTTAATTTTCTGATAATTTCATCCACAGCTTCGCTCTTCACCTCGTTTCTCCTCCGTGGCGTGGAGCCGAGGTCGAAGTAAAGTCTCAGAGCGTGAACGGGAAGTTTGAAAAATCAGATTTATTTAAAGTAAACACGTCAACGTAAAGAGCGTGATCGTGTTCTTTCACGGCTCTCACTAGACTTTGTAGTCCGTAATCAAGTCGAGAGGACTAAAAATAGGAGGTAGTTAATAGAGGAGAGTAATTAAGACGCAGGCAGGCAGACAGACGGAGGTACAAACACTACAGTGTGGGTACACTGGGCCTGTACATCTCTTCGTTTGTACGCACTTCTTCAGTCCTCCTCTGCTCTCTTTTCACTTCCTGCGTTTCAAACCAAAGTCTGTGCAGTAAACATTTCTGGATTCTGAGTCAAAGTTTCTGCAGGAAAAGTGAATCCAACTGTATAAAACAGGAAAGGGATATAAAAAGATATCCAAGGAACTGAGGATGCCAATAAGCAGAGTTCAAACTCTAATGAAGAAGTGGAAAATGAGGGATTCTGTTGAAACCAAACTACAAAAATTTCAGCTACAACTGACAGGAAAATTGTTCTGGATGCAAAGAAAAACCCACAAATAANCCTCTCATTAATTCTGCGTCCGTCCGTCTGTCTGCCTCCATGTTTGTGATGTCACACCCATGTGACCCGGACATGTAGAGAAGCAAACATGCGTGAAGAAGTCAGGAGGAGACGAGAGAAAAGTGAAGGACGCAAACAAACCAAAGTCTGTGCAGTAAACATTTCTGGATTCTGAGTCAAAGTTTCTGCAGGAAAAGTGAATCCAACTGTATAAAACAGGAAAGGGATATAAAAAGATATCCAAGGAACTGAGGATGCCAATAAGCAGAGTTCAAACTCTAATGAAGAAGTGGAAAATGAGGGATTCTGTTGAAACCAAACTAACAAACATTTCAGCTACAACTGACAGGAAAATTGTTCTGGATGCAAAGAAAAACCCACAAATAACTTCAACTGAAATACAGGACTCTCTGAAAGAATGTGATCTGGCTGTTTCAAGATGTGTTACTCAACCAAAGAGACAAACTGTTAAAAACTACCTTTACAAAAGAAACTATACAAGTGGAGAAATGAGCCAAAAACAACAAAGAGTAGGAATAAAACTTAGTTTAAGTTGGCAAAAATTGCCAAAAAGCAACAAAATTAGCAAGTAAATTGGGCCAAAACCTGGAAAACACTCAGACAGTAGCAAAAACGGGTCAAAAGTGGCAAAAAAAAAAAGGTGGACAGTGACCAAAATGGCCAAAAAGCAACAAAAAATGGCAAGAAAATTTGGGGAAAACGTGGAAAAAATTCAGAAAGAAGATAAAATGGTTAAAAAAATGACAAAAAAACCAGTGGAATGTAGTTAAAAAAAGGCTAAAGTCAACAAAAAACAAGATAAAAGTTGGAAAATAGTCAGACGGTAACAACAAATGATCCACAAGTGGCAAAAAGAAGTGAAAAGCATCAAAAATGGGCCAAAGTCAACAAAAATGGCAAGAAAATGACGAAACAACCTGGAGAGACAAAAGGTTTCAAGATGCACAATAAGGAGGCACTTGAGGAAAAATGGGCTGAAGAAAGACATTTCTACACAAATGCCACAAAGTTTCCTGCTTACAATACGCCAAACAGCACAGAGACAAGCCTCAAAACTTCTGGAACAAAGTCATTTGGAGTGATGAGAGCAAAAGTGAACTTTTTGTCCACAACCATAAACATTGTTCCATTTGGAGAGGAGTCAACAAGGCCTATGATGAAAGGTCCACCATTCCTACTGTGAAACACGGAGGTGGATCACTGATGTTTTGGGGATGTGTGAGCTACAAAGGCTCAGGAAACTTGGTCCAAACTGATGAATGAAGGATGAATGCAGCATGTTATCAGAAAATACTGGAGGAAAATTTACACTCATCAGCCCAGAAGCTGCACATGAGACGTACTTGGACGTTCACACATGACAATGATCCAAAACACAAGGACAAGTGGACCTGCCATTGGCTACAGCAGAA
>RPOG01003265.1:35128-48974 GCA_008086565.1 Thalassoma bifasciatum
CGAACTAAAATGTTTCCTAACCTTGTAAGTTCGGGTTCTTTACGGCTCAAGCATCTTTTCAGCGGAAACATGAATCTTTAACCAGCAGGTTTTTACCAAAACATGACCAGACTGACTCCTCCTGTGTGAGAGTCCTGATGAAAAGGAAGCCGTTTGCTGGGTTTGAGAGAAAAGATCAGGGTTTCTGCTAAGATAATAGATTGAATTTTGATTCGACACGGGGGATGAACCGCAGCTTTGAGGGTGAAAGAGATGAATTAAGTGAATTGATGCAGGAGAAGAAGCAGATCTACGCCTCGTCACGACCCCACGAGCGACACCTTTATTTTTATTCAGCGGGGAGGGAGACGGAGCTGAATGAACTAAACCCTCAGAGTTGCAAAGTTTTAATTAAACTGGTGGATATCCAATCAGCGGAAAGTCGACTCCATCGTGAAGGTGATGCCAGCGCTCGCTGCTCTTCAGAAAAAAGGTCACACACCTGCTGCGCTCCCTTTTTATTCACTCTCTCACCTTTAAACTCCGACTCCCATCATGCCTCTGTGCGTGTGTTCTGCTGTTGACAGAGCATTATAAAAAGCCTGCTTCATTTGTTTTTGTATTATTTATTTATTTCCTCCGTCTCCTGTGCGGCTGTAAACATAAATCAGACACGGCGAGCGCGGCGCTCGTATAAACGTCAGGACAGACAGCCGCGCTCATAAACCTCTAATTTGATCTTTATTCAGCGGGGACACGCCGTGAATAAAAGCTCGCACACTAAATCATCGTTTTCTACTCGCTGTCAACGCCGCTCACACACACATCCATCCGCCCGTCTCCTCAGGCCCCGCCCACCGCTCCTCGTTAGGCAGCTCCGCCCGTGATTGGTCGGCTCGGCCTCTTAAGTCGTTACGAGTTCAGATTAAAGAGTGAAAGACATTTTTCCTCATTAGACAAGATTACAGTCTGATGTGAAACATTTTTTAAAGTTAATCATGATGTAATTCAAACAATTTACTCAAATTGAAGGAATCACAAACTTGATTAAATGATTATTAAACGAGCCAATTAAAGGTCGGCCTCGTTATTCTGACTTTAATTAGACACAAAAAGATTTGACAGAAGATTTTCAGCACTGTCCTCTTCTTCATTTTTCTTTATCTTTAACCTCAAAAACTCTTTCTCTCTCGCTTATTCCTCTTTACTTATGCTTCTCTGGCACTTTTCTTTTAAGCTCTAAGTCTCCATCAAAGCTATGCTTCTCTGGCCTCTTTTTATGCTTCCCTTCCTTTCACTTCTGACGGCTTCATTTCTTCTGGTACTTTTTCATTCTCATGTTATCTTAGCTTCCATATGCTTCTCTGGCACTTTTCTTTTAAGCGCTAAGTCTCCATCCAATCTATGCTTCTCTGGCCTCTTTTTTAATGCTTCCCTCCCTTTCACTTCTGACCGCTTCATTTCTTCTAATACGTTTTCATTCTCATATTATCTTAGCTTTGATATGCTTCTCTGGCAATTTCCTCAAGAATCCCCCCCCCCTTTTTATCCCCTCCTCTTCTTCTCTTCATCTTCATTCGTGGATTTGTCCTCATATTTATTCCTTCTTTCTTCGTTACTTTACCTTCCTCACTTGTCTCTCATTGTTTATGCTTCTCTGGCACTTTCCTCAATGCTTCTCCTTTTTTAAAATTATACAATCTATCTTTACTTCATGCTTCCACGATTTGAAGTTTGACTTCTACTTTTCTGAATTCTTCCCCAATCTTCCTCATTTAACTTTCTTAAAACATTTGTGCTTCTCTGGCACTTGGGTCCTCAACACTTCTCTCTGTTCATCCTATACATCTTTACTCCTCTTTGTTCCCTTCTTTATGTGTTCACTCTTCTTTAAATTTTGAAGTCATCTTTTCTTTTTTCATTCCCTTATCTTACTCTTTTACCTGTCCACATATGCTTCTCTGGCAATTTCTTCAAACTTTTTTTCATTCAGACTCTTTTCCTTCTTTTCTTTACATCAGTCTTTGGGTTTATATCTTCATCCTGCCTTATTTTCATCCATTCCTCCTTTCTTCCTCCTTCCTCACTTATCTCTTCTCATGTATGCTTCTCTGGCACTTTCCCCAATGCTTCTCATCCTTTACATCTCTATCCCTCCTTGTTCCCTTCTTTATCTTTACATCCTTTAAAGTTTGTCTTGTTCTTTACNTCCTCAACACTTCTCTCTGTTCATCCTATACATCTTTACTCCTCTTTGTTCCCTTCTTTATGTGTTCACTCTTCTTTAAATTTTGAAGTCATCTTTTCATTCCCTTATCTTACTCTTTTACCTGTCCACATATGCTTCTCTGGCAATTTCTTCAAACTTTTTTTCATTCAGACTCTTTTCCTTCTTTTCTTTACATCAGTCTTTGGGTTTATATCTTCATCCTGCCTTATTTTCATCCATTCCTCCTTTCTTCCTCCTTCCTCACTTATCTCTTCTCATGTATGCTTCTCTGGCACTTTCCCCAATGCTTCTCATCCTTTACATCTCTATCCCTCCTTGTTCCCTTCTTTATCTTTACATCCTTTAAAGTTTGTCTTGTTCTTTACTTCTTTTAGCCTCTCATGTCCCTCCCATACACTTCCACCTATGCTTCTCTGGCAATTTCAACATATGCTTCTCTGGCCTCGAACGTCCTAATTTTTACGTCTCTTCTTTTTTTCTTTTTCTTAATCTTTTTGTTTATATTTTTATCCTGTCTTCCTTTCATCCATCCCCCCTTTCTTCCATTTTCAGCTTCTCATTTTTCTCTCTTTTCTTGTTTTGATTATGCTTCTCTGACTCTTCTCCAGCATCTTCTTATCTTCCTCTATCCTTAAAAATCTCCACTAATACTTGTCTTCTCCTTTCCTCTCACCTCGTTTATCCTTTCTCTTTCTCTTCTACCCCTTCTCTCTCTTTTAATCCTTCTCTTTTCTCTCTGACTTTAAATCTCGTCTTATATTTTGTTCTTCCTTTTCTTCTCTTGGTAAACGGCTGCTGTAGCTCTGACTGGTGGAGTTTTACTGACACCTACTGGCTCTTTGAGGAACTGCAGCCGCTGCAGTCGGAGCTGAAACAAAAATGCTGTTTGTTGAACTGAAAGTGATGATTTATTTATTTCAACAATGTGTCCTTTCTCAGATGAAACAGAATGAAATGTGATGACTGAGTCAGAAAACAACATAATGCCAACAAACAACAGGAATAAAAGAGAAAAAAAAAGAGAATAATGAGTGAAGCTGGTGGAGGAGAGCAGGAATCTCTGAGGTGATGATTCTTTCATGTTCAGCTTTAGTGTTTCACGTCCAAAGGCTGAAGTCCATGAAGGAGCAGCTTCAGCTCTTTGTTCTCATTCAAACATCTTTTAAAAAAGCAAAAATAAAAAAAACAGACGGGAAAACAATTAAAAGAGGAAAGAAAATGACTTTACATATTTATTTATTGCTCATAAAACATGTACACGCTACTGTAAACTAACCATTTTATGTTGATACTGTGTGACTCAGTTGCTCTAGAGAAGTCGACACCAATGGAAAACCAGAAGGTCTGTAAGTCGGAGTACTCATCGGCCTGTCAGTCAGAAAATCAGAAGTTTGGTCAGTAAGTAATGGGCCCATAGGTCAGAAAATTAGATGGTCTGTTAGTCAGAAAACCAACAGGCCCATAAGTCAGAAGACCTGTAAGCCAGACACTCAGAAAACCTGTTAGTCAGTCAATCAGAAGACCTGTAATTCAGAAAACCTCTTGGTCAGAGCATATGAAGGTCTGTAAAAAAGAAAAATCAGGAAGCCTATTTGTCAGAAAATCAAAAAGCCTGTGAGCCAGAAGATCAAAAAGCCCATTAGTCAGTAAAAACAAAAAGCCTGTTAGTCAGAAACTAAAAAAGCCTGTTAGTCAGAAAAAAACAACAACTGTAAGTCAGAATATTAGAAGGCCTATGAAACAGAAAAACAAAAAGCCTGTTAGTCAGAAAATCAAAAAGCCCATCAGTCAGAAAAACAAAAAGCCTGTTAGTCAGAAAATCAAAAGCGTGTTAGCCAGAAAATCAAAAGCCTGTAAGTCAGAAAATAAAAAAGCCCATCAGTCGGAAAATCAAGAGGCCTGTTAGTCAGAAAAAAAACAACAACTGTAAGTTAGAATATTAGAAGGCCTGTGAGTCAGAAAATCAAAAAGCCTGTCAGCCAGAAAATAAAAAAGCCTGTTAGTCAGAAAAAAAACACCAACTGTTAGTCAGAATATTAGAAGGCCTGTGAGTCAGAAAATCAAAAAGCCCATTCGTCAGATAACTAAAAAGCTTGTCAGTCACAAAAAATCAAGAAGCCCATTAGTCAGAAAATCAAAAAACCTGTTAGTAAAAAATCAAAAAACCATGCTTATCAGAAAATCAGAAGGCCTGTGAGTCAGAAAATCAAAAAGCCTGTTAGTCAGATATCTAAAAAGCTTTTCAGTCGGAAAATCAAAAAGCCGGTTGACCAGAAAAACAAAAAGCCTGTTAGTCAGGATTCAGTAGGTCTGTTAGTTAGAAAATCAAAAAGCCTGTTGACCAGAATAACAAAAAGCCCATTAGCCAGAAAATCAAGAGGCCTGTTAGTCAGAAAAAAAACTTCAACTGACTGTAAGTCAGAATATTAGAAGGCCTGTGAGTCAGAAAATCAAAAAGCCTGTCAGCCAGAAAATAAAAAAATGCCCATCCGTCAGATAACTAAAAAGCTTGTCAGTCAGAAAATCAAGAAGCCCATTAGTCAGAAAACCAAAAAGCCTGTTAGTAAAAAATCAAAAAACCATGCTTATCAGAAAATCAGAAGGCCTGTGAGTCAGAAAATCAAAAGGCCTGTAAGTCAGAAAATAAGAAAGTCCATTAGTCAGATAACTAAAAAGCTTTTCAGTTGGAAAATCAAAAAGCCTGTTAGTCAGGATTCACAAGGTCTGTTAGTTAGAAAATCAAAAAGCCTGTTGACCAGAATAACAAAAAGCCCATTAGCCAGAAAATCAAGAGGCCTGTTGACCAGAAAAAAACAACAACTGTAAGTCAGAATATTAGAAGGCCTGTGAGTCAGAAAATCAAAAAGACTGTTGACCAGAAAATAAAAAAGCCCATCAGTCAGATAACTAAAAAGCTTGTCAGTCAGAAAATCAAGAAGCCCATTAGACAGAAAATCAAAAAGACTGTTACTAAAAAATCAAAAAAACCATGCTTATCAGAAAATCAGAAGGCTTGTGAGTCAGAAAATCAAAAAGCCTGTTGACCAGAAAAAAACAACAACTGTAAGTCAGAATATTAGAAGGCATGTGAAACAGAAAATCAAAAAGACTGTTCGCCAGAAAATCAAAAAGCCCATTAGTCAGAAAGTCAGTAAAACAAAAAGACTGTTAGTCAGAAAATCAAAAAGCCCTTTAGTCAGAAAAACACAAAGCCCATTAATCAGAAAATCAAAAAGCCTGTTCGTCAGAAAGTCAGAAGGAGTGTTTGTCAGAATTCTAGAAGGTCTGTCAGTCAGAAAATTAGAAGCTAAGTCAGTAACCTGGGGGCCCATTAGTCAGAGGTCATTTTATTCAGAAAGCTTATCAGTCAATAAATCCGAAGGCCTGTTGATGAGAAAAACAGGAGTCAGCTTAGTAAGTAAATCAGAACCTTGTAAGACAAATGACCTGTGAGCCAGAAAAACAGAAAATCAGAAAGCCTGTTAGTCAGAAAATCAGGAGGCCCAATAGTCAGAGGTCATGTTAGTCATGAGGCCATTAGATAGAAACTCAGAGGGATAGTTAGTCAGTCAATCAGAAAACAGAGGGCCTGACAGTCAGAATAGTCATAATTCATAAATGTTAACTGAGAACTCCTGAAGAGCAGGACACATGCTGCAGTTTCTCATTTCTTATTTTGGTGAAAAACTAGTTTTTCAATGAGACTAAGAGTTTTTCCTGGTTTAGGAAATTACATTATAACATTTATGTGCAGGAACAGGAAAACAAGACACTTAAAACCTGAGTGAAAGGAGCAGATTTCACCTGAGGGTTAAACTGTGAATCAAATGTGTCGAAGCTTCAGCTCCAAAAAAAAAAAAAAAAACATTTCTCTTCTTCATGTTCAGAAGAATTGATTCATAAACAGATTCATCTGTAAAGTGTCGTAATAGTTTTTTACTTCTCCAGCTTCTTTTCACGTCTGTGGTTTTAAACTTTGAGCTGTTTGGTTTCACTGAAGACTTCAGGATCTGTTGGAGAAAAAAAAAAAGCTTAAAATGACAGAGAATCTGCAGTAAAACTGACTAATTAATGTTTGATTTCCATGGAGTCCTTCGACCGCAACGACAGAAACGTTTAAGTCAGACTCTCCTGTCTGCGTTTGTCAGAGAGCGATGAACCGTTTCAGAGTTTAACCCCTGTTTTCTGATGTGACACCTCTGCGGTTTAGACGACTAAACGCAGCTGAAGTTTGATCCTTTTACACAAAGAGGAGTTCAAAGTTTGAGTTTTTTTGTTCCAGAATCAGAAACATTTGTGCGAGGTGAAGTATCATGTGAGGAGCCTTTCAGATCCGGCCTGAACAGAATATGTAAAAATGTAAATCTGCTCCGAGCTGGAAGTTTCCGCTCGCTGATGAAACTGCAGTTATGAACGGAGGTCGCTGCTCAACAAAGTGGCACAATTTAATTTGTGTGGCAGAACTGCACGACTGCGATAGACTCAGTAATGAAACCTCTCAGCTTTAACCCTTTAACATCCACACAGCTCTGGGCTTTTTACCAAACTATGTTTTAAAGCTTATAACTGAAGAACCACAAGGTCAAAAATCATCAGTGACTCCTCATTAGAAAGATACAAGTCTCTAGTTTCAGAAAATGTCATGTTTTTATATGAGGATAAAGTCCACATCAGGATAAATGCAGCATTTTTTATAACCAATATTTGAACATCATTAACTTCAAGATGCTTCATGTCAGAGATAAAACATCCACCACATCACTTCTACACCTTCTCATCTACATCTGGGTGAAATTTGAGCTTTTTAGGTAAAACTTTGTAGGAGTTAGAGAGTTTTTAGTCTCAGGTGAACAAACACCACGCTCTCGTCTGAAGACTCAAACAAAACCAGCTTCATCAGTGCTCAGTGTCCTCTTTTTAGTCACAACTTAACTCTCTTTGTGGACAATTTCAACAAAAAATCATGAAACTGTAGTTCACAGTCACAAATTCTTCCTCATCAAGGAGACTCACATTTTAAAATTCTGGCTTTAACCCCCAAGATCCTGATTTCTTTTAATTCCAGAATTCTGAACAGAATCTCAAACTTTGTTGTGTTTATCACAAACCAAAAATCAGAATCTTTTTGCTATAATACAGACTTTTTTTGGAGACTTTTTAACCTTTTTTGCAGGGTTCTGAATTTATTCTCCAGCTTTGTTTTCCTACAAGTTTTGACATGAATTGAAGACTTCAGACTTTTTCTAGAATCCCGACTTAAATATGAATTTTACAACTTTCACCCTGGAATTTTGACTTGTTGAATTTGTCAGTGTCCTCTTTTTAATCAACTTTGCTCTGTTTGTGGAAAGGTTCAATAAAAAAAATCATGAAACTGTAGTTCACAGTCACAGGTTGTTCCTCTTCATGAATGTGAAATAGGTCTCACCAATGATGTAAACGGCTGCAGCTGCTTCCTGTGAAGGGTAAGGTGATTGGTTCCTGTAGGAGTGAGTGACAGGCCTGTTAGCCAATAAACGAGCCTCTAATGGAGAAATTACACAAGACCAGTCAAGCAGGGAGCACTTGTTGTCTATCACAAGCTGTCCTGGGATGAAAACTCCACAGAAAAGGATGGAACTAGAACCCTGTTGAAAACAAAGACTTGCAGCTTTGAGGAGGAAATGCTCTAAGACTGTGAAGCTGCTGTTATTGATGAGAACGGACACGACAGACAGACAAACAACGGACTTTACAGGAGAAATTTCACCACTTGGAATAATTTGATGAAACAACACTTTTGATATGTTTGAACTCTGGATTCCTCTGGTGGAAAGGAGAGTGAATATTCAGGGTACGGGCACTTATTACGTTTTGTTTGACGGGTCGTCGATGCCCCAGTGGAGCGTAGGAAGTTAAGTTCTGTCTACTTTATATTCACAAAGGGAAACGAGCGAGGCAGCCATTGTGGAGACATGCAAATACACTGATCTCTTTAATACGGCCTTCACCCAATCGGGCGCTGACTTTGACAAGCAGAACAAATGCCCCGCCAGCACAAACATGTGCAGGTCAGGAGGAGCGGCGCTGATGGCCGAGGCAGAATTCAACTTTCTTTATCCTCTTTTCAACGCCGGCGGTCACATTCTGCCTGTTCGCTAACTGTTAAATTAGTCATCTGAGATTAGAGACGGCTTAAGGAAGAAAGTTTGCTCCCAAAAGTTGATAAAGCTCTGCAACTTTATGTAAACCCAGCATATGTGAGAAAAAAAAAAATAAAAAATGTGAGAGTTTGGCTTTGATGGGAAGACTCTGATGTCTCTGAACTTCCTTTTCAGAGAATTTAATTTAAATTAATTAATTTCTCTGTGTGTGTGTGTGTGTGGTTGCCGCCTGAAACATACATTCACCTGCATTTCTACATTTTCTTTTTCAGGTTTGGCAACATAGACGCTCAAAATGAAACGTGGGCTTTTATCTCTCACTGTTTCGTTACGTAACTAAGTTTGTGTTGATTCTTATTTTCTGTAATTCAATAAGATTCAAGATCCTTTTATTGTCATTATGCAGGCATAACGAAAAAAGTTTTGCCAGACTTCCGGCTTCAAAATTTAAAAAAAGTAGAAAATATAGAATAAAAATATCCCATTAATAGGCAATTTACAAAAGATAAGAGATAACAAATGAAAATACAAAGGAGAGTTGCATAAAGTGCATTTAGTGTCGAGCAATGGAGGTGTAGAAATAAAAAAAATAGACAGCTCTGGAAAAAATTAAGAGACCACTGCAAGTTTTTCAGAAATCAGCATCTCTATATATTTGAAAATGTTACTCAAACAAATATCTATAAATAGCAAAATAAGAGAAACTGAAAAATTTGCAGTGGTGTCTTAACCCTTAGATGCACACGTGGGGTCAAAAATGACCCCAATTGAAATCAATGGGGTTTTCAATAAACTGAGATGTTATTCTTCAAAATCGTCAAAACAAAGAGCTGTAAGTTTTTCATATTCAAGGTATTCCTCATAAAACATGTTTGTGACATGAGGCCATTTGCATTTTTATTCAACAACAAAGATATTTGTGTGTGTACATATGTGTGGACAGTGTTAAGATCTCTGCACCTGTTGAATGTTCATCCTCCAGACATGAACACACACAAACATGTTTTGACCCCTGATTGGCCTGATACACTGATTGTAAGGTGCTAAAATGTGAATGAGAAATTTAAAAAATGTGCATGTTAAAAATAAAATAACTCTTTTGTTTGAACAAAATATATCACCTTTAACCAAAATGAGAGAAACGTCTTTAGTTTATTGCAAAAAACGCATTGATTTTAATTGGAGTCACTTCTGACCCCACTTGTGGAAGAGTGAGGAAGTGATACAAAAACTGAAATTTCTTAGAATTAATGAAAAAATAAATAAAAATGCAAATGGCCTCATGTCACAAACATGTTTTATGAGGAATACCTTGAATATGAAAAAATTACAGCTCTTTGTTTTGAAGATTTTGAAGAATAACATCTCAGTTTATTGAAAACCCCATTGATTTCAATTGGAGTCATTTTTGACCCCACGTGTGGAAGAGTCTGGGTAGTGATACAAAAACTGCAATTTCTTAAAATCAATGAAAAAATAAATAAAAATGCAAATGGCCTCATGTCACAAACATGTTTTATGAGGAATACCTTGAATATGAAAAAATTACAACTCTTTGTTTTGAAGATTTTGAAGAATAACATCTCAGTTAGGTTGCACATCCAAGGGTTAACCCTGTGGTGCATAGTGGTCACTACAGTGACACCTATTTAAAACTTATTTACTCCTAAATTCAATGGTTCATGTGGTGGAAATTCATATTAGTCTGTGTGAGGATATTTTTATTTTTCTTAGGGCCTGAAAAAAATGTTTTCAATTCTTTTTCCAAATATATATATATTTTTTAAAAAGTTATAGACAAACATTTGAGGGTAAAACAGCGTAATAACTAAACATTATTCAGTGTTAAAATGGATGAAAGAGAGTTAAAATGTTTTGCAAAGCATTAAAAGAAAAGATTATTCATAGAATTACCCGGACGTCAAACAAAAAAATAAGTCATATTTACATTAAGTTCACGCTGTTTTAAGTTGAATACTCAGTTACAAATATTTGAAAAAAATAAAAACGGAAAAAAAAATGTACGCCTTAAGACAAATAAAAACACTCAAGGGAAAAATCCAGACGCTGAGGGTTAATTTTTTCCAGAGCTGCATGTTAAATTCACTCAAAAAGGTTGAGAATCACTAAAAAAAATCTTTTATTTCAGCCTCAGTTTTATGTACATTTCCTTTTTTCTATGAAGCAAACATTAAAAAACATTTGGTAGCAGAAATATTTACATTTCAGAATAAGAAAATAAAAAAGATGTGACTGTACAGAGTGAACAGCTGATCCTCCTCCTCTTTGATGCGTCTGAGTTTCCGTCAGTAAACTTTGGACCTGAAGAGACAAAAACAGATTTCTGAGTGGAAACATCGTCGCTGAGGTGAGAAGTTCTGCGTCAGTCGTTGTTTTTACCGTGAGAACGCAGACACGGAGAGGAGGCCGAGCAGGAACTCCAGGGCGTAGAAACAGAGCAGGACGGCGTTGAGGATGAACTCCAGACGCAGCACGAAGGTTTGCAGCAGCAGGTAATAAACCGCCAACGCCGCGCACGGGAGGAGGATGAAGAGCGACGCACACGAGGCCAGAGAGCGCTCGCACAGGTTCCCCTTAGAACCTGAGGAACCAGACGTCAGGAATGAGCGATCGAAACTTTAAACTACGGATGTTTTTTCTTTCCAGATTCTTCTTCTTCTTCTCACCGTAAAAGATCCTGAGAGTCTCCAGAGCCAGAAAGAGCAGCAGCAGAACCACGTCCAGAACCAGATTATCAGACGGGTAAGGCAGAATAATCCCTGAAAACAGGAATGAAACAAAAGTTCTGAAATATTCAATCATCTCTGACACGTTTATGGAGAAAAAAAAAAATATTTTCTTATTTAATGTTTGTGTTCATCACTTTCAGACTTTTGAGAAGCTGAAACTTTTGTGTCATCTGCAAATTTAAAATCTAAATTCAACTTTAAATACAATTTTGAGGCTTTATTTATGTTTTTGCAAAAGATAAATACAAAAATATATTTTTTCATTTATTAAGCTGAAGCATTATTAAGAAAGCCCGTTCCCGACAGTTAGAAAAATAAAAAATAAAAAATGAGAACTTGGCTTTGTGGGGACTTTTTTTTCACAATTGTAAGATAATAAATTCATAATTTTTAAGGCAGGAAAAGAAGAAGTCAAGATTTTGAAATACTTACGTAGAAATTCTGAGATAAACAGTCAGAACTTTTGGATGATGAAGTAAAAATTTGAGACGGTAAAGTCACAACGATGAGATAAAAAGTCAAAATTTTGAAAATTTCAAATAAATTTAATTTGATACCAAATAAAGTAAGGCAGAATAATCCCTGAAAACAGGAATTAAACAAAAGTTCTGAAATATTCAATCATCTCTGACACGTTTATGGAGAAAAAAAAATATTTTTCTTATTTTTTAATGTTTGTGTTCATCACTTTCAGACTTTTGAGAAGCTGAAACTTTTGTGTCATCTGCAAATTTAAAATCTAAAATCCAACTTTAAATACAATTTTGAGGCATTATTTATGTTTTTGCACAAGATAAATACTTTTTTTTTCTCTTTATTTAAGCTGAAGCATTATTAAGAAAGCCCATTCCCATCTATTAAAGAAATAAAAAATAAGAACTTGGCTTTGTGGGGAATTTAGTGAGCACTTACCAAGCTAAAAATCTAAACTATGAGCTAAAATGTCTTAATTGTAAGATAATAAATTCATATTTTTAAGGCAGGAAAAGAAGAAGTCAAGATTTTGAAATAATTAAGTAAAAATTCTGAGATAAAAAGTCAACGTTTTAGGATGATGAAGTAAAATATTGAGACAGTAAAGTCACAACGATGAGATAAAAAGTCAAAATTTTGAAAATTTCAACTAAATTTAAATGAATACCAAATAAAAGCAAAGTCTAAAAATGTGAGGTGAACTTGTGAAAGGTCAAAATTTTGGAATAAAAAACTTAAATTTGACTTAAAAAGTAAAAAAATATGATACAAAAAAGTTAAAATTTTCATTAGGACTGTCAAAGTTTGGTGGAAAAAGTGGAAAATTTGAAGTTTTTTCCCATTAATTTGACTTTTGACTTATTTGTTAACGGTTTACGATACATTATCAATGTTTCTGTTAAAGAAAATGTCAAAACACACAAGTTTCATACATATATAAATATATTTACAGTTCCAAAAATAAAAAAACTTGGCTTTGTTCAGATTTTTTTTGGTGCAAATGTCAATGTCAAACTGATTTAATTGAGTCAATATGTTAAGATGATAAATGCATAATTTTGAAGGGGAAAAAGTCATAATTCAAAGATAAAAGGTTGGAATTTGTAAATTCAATGTCAAAACTTTGGGGTTATGAAGAGAAGAATTTTGAGGCAATGAAGTCAAAATTAAGAGGTTAAAAAAATCAAAAAGTTTGAAATAAAGAGTAAAAATTTGGAAACAAAGGAGGCAAAGTTTAGAGAAAAAAGTTAAAATTTTGAGGGAGAATGTGAAAGTTTTGAAACATAAATTTGAATATCAACTTTATATGTCATTAATTTGACTTTCACTTAATGCGGGTAAAAAAAATCTCATCAAAGCCAGTTTTTTATTTATATATTTATCTGGTGTTAATGTTCTTTTTTATATTATTTAGGTTTCTGTTATTTAAAATTCTCCTTCAAACAGCGAATGTTTTCAACCCTAAACCTCAGATGATGGTCGGTTTGTGTGATACCACTGTTCATCCAGCAGATGTCGCTAATTCAGAGTTTTTGAGAGTCTCTGTTATTGGAGACGTGTGAAGGTGATTTAGAGTTTGACTCACCTTTATAAATAAACATGAGAACCTCAGCCAGGTAGAAAGCAGCGAAGTAGAAGCTGTTCAGGTAGAAGAGCACCTGCAGCGGAGCGGACGAGAGCTGCAGAGACAAAATCAAGGAGAACAAGGAGGAACACGACTGTTTTTCTCTCACACACAAACACAAAGTTACTGTCGTCGTGTAAAGGATACGATTGGTTGACCTCCTGCAGAGAAGAAGAGAAAAAGAAAGAGTAATTAGGGATAAGATTATATGAAAGATTCAAAATTAATACTTAACAGGGGAAAAGTTTAAAAATGTGACGTCAACGTGTTAAGATTAACCCAAGCTGAGCAAAAAGATAAATTTTCAAATAGAAAAGACAAACACAGCTTAGTGTAATTGAGTCAATGACAAAAAGAGGGTCTAAAAACAGATTTCAGTAGTTGACCAACATTTCAAAGTTTTTAGGTTCATTATTTTTTAGTATTTTTAATTTGAGCACCCAAAAATGTCAGGTGGTGCAACCAAATATATGAAAATATATTTATATGTTCCTGTTATTTTTTCTGTGTGAAATTATTGGCAAGTATCTCTCAAGTGTCTGTAGTGACTCATACATTTTCATTTTGTGTGTTTCATTTCTTTTATTTGTGAATAAGATAAATAATTTGATGTTAAAATAACATTTCACATTATTACATTGGTTGT
>RPOG01003265.1:49269-60615 GCA_008086565.1 Thalassoma bifasciatum
ACATTTCTCAACAGCTTTAAAATTCTTTTTATTTGCAAAGAATGTTTTATTTAAAAAGGTTCAAGCATAAAATAATGCCACTGTATTTTTAATTTCCATTTACAATAACTGACATTCAATTTTTAGAGTTTAATTACTGTGGATACTTGTCAGGACGGTTGCACCACCTGACATTTTGGGGGTTTGAGGAACCAAAACACAAAAAAACATGTTATATTTTAATAGTTTAAAGATGTGTTCAAATAACACAGGTTTCATAGAATAAAGAAATACATGTGATGAAATACTCAATTCATGATGGAAGGAAATAGAAAAGGGGACGTCACCTCATTGACCCAATTACTAAAGTTAGTAGGGATCAAATTACACCTGATTTTATTTATTTGTTTCTGTCATATAAGAAAGTGAGAACTTCACTTCACTTTTCAAGACTCATTACTTGTAAATAAAAACAGTTTAACTTCATTTGGTTTTAATTACATCATCTTAAACCTTCTATAATCTAAGTTTGATTTGAGGTATTAAAGAATAACTTTAATTCCCACCAGTAAAAAAAATATATAAAAATGAAAAACTGGATTTGTTAAGAATTTTTTGCCCATATTTATTCAGAATTTTGTTTCGAAAAAAAAAAAAAAAGGTAAATTAATACGCTAAAAGTCAATATTTCGACTTTTTATCTTGAATTTTTCACTTTTTATCTCAGAATTTGAACTTGTTGTATTAATCTCAAACTTTTAACTTAATAAAGGCCAAAAAAAAAGTCAGAATTTAAACTATGCCATGTTTACATGATTATTTTCTTTAATTGGCAGCGATGGGCTTCCGTAGATAATCGAAAACAAATTCTTAAAAATCGCATTAACCTCAAAAATTCACATACATTGAATTCAGTGAATCAGCAGCTGAATAAACTATAAATCTCCGTCTGTGGTTCTCTTCAGTTTGATTTTCACTATGAATTTTGTTTTAACGTTTTTATAATAAAAACAAACCAGAGAGAGAAAAGAATGACGTTTTTCTTTAGTTTATAACAGAATCGGATCAAACTGTGGTTAAATTTCCACCTGTAGAAGTCAAACATTAAACTATCACCTGTTTAAATCTGATTTACCGCCGTAAAAACAAACTAAAAACCTTTATTTCTGTTATTTTTGTTAAAATGTTAAAACGAATGTTTCTTACCAGGCGCCATTTTTAATCACCATGGAAACAGCTTGGCGGAAATTCTTCTTCTTCTTCTTCTGTTTTTTTTTTCTCATGATGTTTGTTTCCACTCGCTGCCCCCTAAAGGTTGTTTGTGGTGTTGCTGTGAACTGTGCTCATTTCTTACCGGTATTCTTTTATATAATTATTAATCAGACTAATCTTATTAAATCTCTATAAAGACACATTTTTATCAAAGTGCTTTTATGTAGAAATTTTATCTGAATGTGATGGGTTTTTTTTTTAATTATTGTTGATTTCTATTTTTCTGATATGTCTCTCCCCCCTTTTTTTGGTGGTGTTTTTAGCCTTTTATATATATTTTTTTATATACTCCCTCTACTATGGAGGACCAAAACTGCCAAACACTGGAGAGGATAAAAACAACAATGAAATATAGTGGTGAATAAATAAGGTAATAAAAAGGATAAAACAGCCTGAAATGATAAGTGAAGCGTTAAAAATAATTGAATAAATAAATACATAAATAATTAAAATTAACTCGTAGACGAATGAATAAATATGGAGGTCAATAGATAAATAAATAAGTGAGTCAGCTCTATAAAAGGGCGGTAAAATACAAAAGAGGAAAATAAACAAAGAGGTGAAGAGATAGTAGCAGTGAAGAATAGGAGTAAGAATAAAAAGACGACGACGATATTTATTTTTATATATATATATATATATATATAAAGGCTAAAAAACTATGGAGGACCAAAACTGCCAAAATAAATAAATAAATAAAAGTGGAAATAAAAACCAATGTAAAAAAATATAATTCAAAAATTAAGTACAAAAAAAATATATAAAAATGGAAAAAAATATATATATATAAACAGAACTAAATCAACAAAAATAAAAATGAATACAACATTTGAAAATAAATGTGGAAACAAATACAAAAAATATATATATAATTATTATTAAATTTCAATCAATTAAAACAAAGCGCTCTGGTCTCACATTTATTTTTTCATGCTGCAATTGTAATGCAGAAGGAAAAATTGTTGAATTGATTGAAATTTGATAAAAATTATATATTTATTCTTGTATTTGTTTCTGTGTATGTATATATATATTGCCATTTTCATTTCCATTTATATTTATTTTTTTGCACTTAATTTTTGAATTATATTTTTTTACATTGGTTTTCATTTCCACTTTTATTTATTTATTTATTTTCTATTTCGGCAGTTTTGGTCCTCCATAGTTTTTAGCCTTTATATATACATAAATAAATATCGTTGTCGTCTTTTTATTCTTATTCCTGTTCTTCGCCGCTACTATCTCTTCACCTCTTGATTTATTTTCCTCTTTTTTATTTTTACTGCTGTTAAGCACTTTGTGAACTGCTGTTTTTAAAGGTGCTGTATAAATAAAGTTATTACTATTATTATTATTATATATATTTAATATACTTCCTCTACTCCTCCTCACATTTCTCCTGTAATCCTCTCTTATTTCCTTCTCACTCCTCCTCTTTTAACTCTCTTTTGTTTCTTTTCAATGATCAATTTAATTTCTGTGAATGACTACGTCGCGTTGTTTCAAAAAGTGCCAGATAAATGAAGTAATTATTATTTTCACTATAAAGACTACAACTCCCATGTGCCACGTCCTTCACGCTGATTGGTCAGAATCGTCCCATAGTTAACGTGGCATTGGAGCCGCCGCGCATGCTCCGTGTGTCTCTCTCGCTGCTGACGGTTGTTGAAGATGAAGTCGAGTTTGTTTTCAGTTTTAATCTTCAACCTTTTCACCAGCTTCGCCTCCTCTCTGTACTTCCACATCGGAGAGACGGAGAAGAAATGTTTCATAGAGGAGATTCCGGACGAGACCATGATTATCGGTGAGTGTTTTTATTTCTAAAAGAGCGGAGACAGGAAACAGGAGCTAATGCTAAGAGCTAAGTGTAACTTCAGGCAGGAGCTAATCTGCTAAAGTGGCTAAAGTTACCTGGTTTTACACCTGAGTCACACCTGAGCAGGTTAAATACCTTTGATTATTACATTCTGTTCTTGCTGTCCTCTGTGTTAACTTGTGTATTTACTAGAAACACTGTTATTGAACAGACTGAAAACCCCTTACGTTTAATTACATTATAACTTCTCATTTTAATAATATAAACAAGCTTTTATACATGTGTCCCCTTTTTTTGTGTCTGAGTGCAAAATTTCCTTCCATCATGAATTGAGTATTTCATCACATGTATTTCTTTATTCTATGAAACCTGTGTTATTTGAACACATCTTTAAACTATTAAAATATAACATGTTTTTTTGTGTTTTGGTTCCTCAAACCCCCAAAATGTCAGGTGGTGCAACCGTCCTGACAAGTATCCACAGTAATTAAACTCTAAAAATTGAATGTCAGTTATTGTAAATGGAAATTAAAAATACAGTGGCATTATTTTATGCTTGAACCTTTTTAAATAAAANATGTCAGGTGGTACAACCAATGTAATAATGTGAAATGTTATTTTAACATCAAATTATTTATCTTATTCACAAATAAAAGAAATGAAACACACAAAATGAAAATGTATGAGTCACTACAGACACTTGAGAGATACTTGCCAATAATTTCACACAGAAAAAATAACAGGAACATATAAATATAT
Source organism: Thalassoma bifasciatum (assembly GCA_008086565.1). Lineage (NCBI taxonomy): Eukaryota > Metazoa > Chordata > Actinopteri > Labriformes > Labridae > Thalassoma > Thalassoma bifasciatum. The sequence goes on from RPOG01003265.1 coordinate 53,096, forward strand.
TTTCATATATTTGGTTGCACCACCTGACATTTTTGGGTGCTCAAATTAAAAATACTAAAAAATAATGAACCTAAAAACTTTGAAATGTTTGTCAACTACTGAAATCTGTTGGAAAACATAATTCTTCTCTCAGATATGTTTTTATCCATTTTCAAAGAACTTATCAAAAATAAGTTTTTAGAACCTCTTTTTGTCATTGACCCAAAAACCTTTTTTAATTTTTTTTTTATTTAAGTGTCTAAATGAAGAGTAAGCTGCTACCTGAGACTGCTCCTTCCTCTCAGCTCACCTGTCTGAGCAAATATCTCTCCACCTGTCAAACAGAGACAGCCCCACATTAACCTGAGTATCAGGTCTTTATTGTTTCCTGTCTTTGAGTTTGCAAAGTGAAACACAAGAGAAGAAGCAAACTGTTTAAGACAGATGTAGGTGTCGTATACACATACAGGTGTGATCAAAAGTTTCATCCTCTGGTGATTTTGTCCTGATTACATGAACACAAGTCTTGAATCTTTCCTCCAGTGCTGCACTGACATTTCTGGATTCTGAGTCACGAGGAAAGAAAAAGAATTGTCAAAGTTTCTGCAGGAAAAGTGAATCCAACTGTATAAAAGAGGAAAGGGATATAAAAAGATATCCAAGGAACTGAGGATGCCAATAAGCAGAGTTCAAACTCTAATGAAGAAGTGGAAAATGAGGGATTCTGTTGAAACCAAACCACAAAAATTTCAGCTACAACTGACAGGAAAATTGTTCTGGATGCAAAGAAAAACCCACGAAAGAGTGTATAGAACTTTACAAAAACAAAACATCCTGCATGTTCTAAAAATGCAGAAGTAAAATTTCCCACAGAAGTGAAAGGTAAAAGATGTCGAGTGAGTTTTTAACTGATATGTTCATGTAGAAATCAAAATTGAAATGTGTGTGTGTGTGTGTGTGTGTGTGTGTGTGTGCAGGTAACTATCGGACTCAGCTCTACGACAAACAGAGGGAAGAATACCTGCCGGCCACTCAGGGTCTGGGGATGTTCGTGGAGGTCAGAGATCCTGACGACAAGGTGAGAAAACTTCTCACAGCGTTGTGTTTGTGAGCTGTGTGTTCTACGTCAGTGTGTAACTGTGTGTGTGTGTGTGTGTGTGTGTTTCCTGCAGGTGATTCTGTCTCGACAGTACGGCTCTGAGGGAAGGTTCACCTTCACCTCACACACACCTGGAGAACATCAGATCTGTCTGCACTCCAACTCCTCCAAGTTCTCCCTGTTCGCCGGAGGAATGTTGGTGAGGAGCATAGACTATAATTAGTGGACGTAACAACGTTCGGCTCAAACTGAAGCCTCCAGCAGATGCTACGCCCCCTGGTGTCTGGCTGCAGTATAGGTCATAAGCCCCGCCCCCTGGTGTCTGGCTGCAGTATAGGTCATAAGCCCCGCCCCCTGGTGTCTGGCTGCAGTATAGGTCATAAGCCCCGCCTCCCCATGTATTCCAGATATGACCCGGGAAAACTTTAAAAAATTACGATATCTTGTAGAAACATTTCTCTCATCCTTACTCTAAGGTGGTATGATGATGTCATCTGGCTGCATGGTGTTCAGTGTTTTTTTTCTGAGAAGTTAGTTTCTCATTAGTTATTGGACGTTAAAAACCGTGATATAAGTTTCGTTTTACGATAGTTGACAGCTGCCGTTCATGAGTAGTTTTTATCGGGGATATAAGAAACTTCGGGAAAGAGCCAAAAGGAGACTAAACCTTCTGAAGAAGAAGAAATAAATATTTTTATTTCTCTTTTTTACTTGGCTCCACCTGAAATTCTCTACTGCGCAGACTCTGGCTGCACAATGGCGGCTAGAGAAACGGGGTTTTTGGCTTCAAAAACGTAGAACGGTGACAGGTGGAAGCACGCTGTTTATTCTATATACAGTCAATAATGAGGAGACGCTTCACACATCGGCCTTTTTTTTTTGTCAATAATCGAAAAAGCATTTAGAAATGACTTATTTCAGCACAGAGAATCTCATTTTATGTTGTTGATTACAACCAAGTATTTCTGCAAAGAGGGGCTTATTTTGCTCCTGCTGGTGATTTTTATATTCAGAGGTTTAAAACACCTGAGCCCTAAAGTGTCTGCCTGGACTTTTCTGCTTATCTTGACCATAAAACGGTCAAAAAATGTCCTGTGAGCCAGAGTTTAGGCCCATTTTTCTTCGGTAGTACTTTGAACTTTCAATATCTGGTGTTATTCCCAATTTACTGCGTGTTGTGTGAGAGAAAAACACAAATAGAGAATTGGATTTTAGAGGTTTAGTGAAGAAAAAAAAACACGTCAAACAAACAGATCAAAAAAATTTCAACAGGAGAAATTGAAAATCTGAACATTTACAAACATATGTGCAACAGCCTTTAAGAGATTTTTATTCTCTTATTTTGTAAATTCTAAATGCTTAAATGCTAAAACCAGTCATGACCACACTCTGGGTCATGATTTCAACTTTTTATCTAAAAATTCTAATATTTTATCTCAAAATTTAGACTTTTTGATTCATAGTTTTGGCTTTTTTCTCAAATTTTTTACCTTCTATCTAAAAAATTTTGACTTTCTTCCTCATGATTTCAACTTTTCATGTCAAAGTTCTGATATTTTATAGAAAAAATGTTATACTCTATCTAAATTTTTTAAATTTCTCACCTCAGGTTTTGACATTTTTCCTCATGATTTCAACTTTTCATCTAAAAATTCTGATATCTTATCTCAAAATTGTGACTTTTTGATTCATAGTTTTGGCTTTTTTCTCAAATTTTGATACCTTGCCTCCAATTTTTTACCTTCTATCTAAAAATTTTGACTTTCTCCCTCATGATTTCAACTTTTTATCTCAAAAATCTGATATTCTATCTCAAATTTTGACTTTTTAAGTAACGATTTGACGTTTTATCACAAAATTTACAGACTATAGGGGCAAAAAAAAATCTAAAAAAAAAGCAAAATTTTCATTCTTTTTTTTTTCACCGGCAGAAATGGACTTGAAAGTTTAGTCCCAGCAAGAATTTAACTCTACTTTCCTGCCTGTGAGTCGGTGCTTAGGCCCATTTTTTTCTGGAATACTTTGAACTTTCAATATCTGGTGTTTTTACTGCATGTTATGTGAGAAAAACACTTTAAACTGAAGAAAAACACAAACAGAGAATTGGATTTTAGAGGTTCAGTGAAGAAAGATGGAAAAATTTCAATTGGAGAAGTTGAAAATTTGAACATTAACGAACATACAAACATATTTACAACAGTGTTTATGAGATTTTTTTTCTCTTATTTTTTAAAAATATATATTTGACAGCATCACCAGATCCTCCAGCATCTCACAGCTTCTCCCTCTCTTTGCACAAAAACCACTGAAGGATGTTTTCTCCTCTTCATGACAGAAAAACTGAACCTGGAAGAAGAGGAGAAAGATATTCAGTTACTCTCACATATTTTACAGTACAAACAAAGGCATGGTTCAGTATTTATAAAGATTATGGTGCATAAATCACAGTCCAAACACAAGATTTTACCCCCTCCTGAAAACATTACTACGTATCATCATCATTGAAATACGCTCATACTGTACAAAACAGACTTGGTACACTGCAAAAACAGAAACCTAAGCAAGTCATTCTGTCTTATTTGCAGTAAAAATTGTCTTATTGTTCTTAATTTGAGCCACATTTACTAGACGAGGTCATAAAAATGTCTTATTTCAAGTTTTTTTTAAGACAAAAACGAGGTGTAAATTGCTTGTAACAAGTCAAAAAAATCAGCCAATGGGATAAGACGAATTCGTGAAATTAGAAAGATGTCTTAAAACAAGAATCTTTTATCTTATCCCATTGGCAGATATTTTTTTTTACTTGTTAGAAGCAATTGATGCCTCATTTTTGTTTTTAAAAAACTTGAAATGAGACATTTTTATGACCTCGTCTAGTAAATGTGGCTCAAATCAAGAATAGTGAGAGAAATTTGACTAAATATAAGACATAATGACTTGCTTAGATTTCAGTTTTTGCAGTGTACATCCTCCTAAAAGAGTCACCACAAAATGCAAGCATCAAATTACGCAGATGAAGTAAAAAAAAAGAGAGAGAGAGAGTTTCATTCATCCATCTATCGTTACCTTTTCTCTCATGAAGTTGCTCCTTTTTCTCATGCAGAAACTTCAGAGGAAGTTTTTTATAACTGTAGATGATCTTCTTTGTGATATTTTTGGAAAAACTCCCTACCGTAATAACCACATGTGGCTTTAAGAGCAACGTCTCAGCTTTCAACGTCTCGGAAACATCCGTAGTTAGACGGTGAATAACGGCATTAACGCGCCTGTTGTGTCTCAGAGGGTTCACCTGGACATCCAGGTGGGAGAACACACCAACAACTACGCCGAGATCGCAGCCAAAGACAAACTGACGGAGCTGCAGCTGAGGGTGAGGCAGCTGGTGGAGCAGGTCGACCAGATCCAGAAGGAGCAGAACTATCAGAGGGTGGGTCCTTCTTTTTATTTCTTTTATTCATTTCACAGCTCAAAGTGAAAAATCTGATGCTGTTCTCTTAAAGATTCTTAGTGCAAAGAGTTTCTCCAAGTGGCCAAATTCAGAGAAAATCATTATGTTTTCATAGAGTTTCCCCTAAAAATGAAAACACAAAAATAATAAAATAAAAGCGATTCTTACAGAGTTTGAAAACCAACCAACACTGCTTCTTATAGGCCGTTCACTAATCACAGACACTGATGAAAGCTGAGCCATTTTACGCTCGTTAATACCAAATTGACCTGAAATTCTAACGTGCAAAAATTACCAGCTTGAACAAATGTACCAGGATTTATCACAACGTGTAATATCTGCAATATTTTGGTTCACTTACTGTAATTTTATTGCTTATTTCTTACTTATTGAATGAATTGCACACTCATTCAGTATTTTATTAAAAATTTTTATTCCATTTTTATTATATCTTATCTTATTGCTCATTCTATTTCATGTAATAGGGTCAATGACAAAAAGAGGGTCTAAAAACGTATTTTTAAAAAGTTCTTTGAAAATGGATAAAAACATATTTCTGAGAGAAGAATTATGTTTTCTAACAGATTTCAGTAGTTGACCAACATTTCAAAGTTTTTAGCTTCATTATTTTTTAGTATTTTTAATTTGAGCACCCAAAAATGTCAGGTGGTGCAACCAAATATATGAAAATATATTTATATGTTCCTGTTATTTTTTCTGTGTGAAATTATTGGCAAGTATCTCTCAAGTGTCTGTAGTGACTCATACATTTTCATTNTGAATAAGATCAATAATTTGATGTTAAAATAACATTTCACATTATTACATTGGTTGTTCCACCTGACATGGAAATTGTTCCAGTCACCAATGAAGTGAAAAAACCTTTTTTATCAGTATTTCAGAGAAATCTACAAACTTTTCCACTTGGTCACAAATGTCATTTGGGCTCCTCTGGCTGATGCAGTTTCCTGTTTCCTGTTTTATTCTCTTCACTTTAAAATAAAAGTCTAATGTTACGGTTGCACCACCCTGACATTTGACAAGGTGAAAATTACGGGACAAAAGTTCTTAACATTTCTCAACAGCTTTAAAATTCTTTTTATTTGCAAAAAATGTCTTATTTGAAAAAGTTCAAGCATAAAATAATGCCACTGTATTTTTAATTTCCATTTACAATAACTGACATTCAATTTTTAGAGTTTAATTACTGTGGATACTTGTCAGGACGGCACAAAAAAACATGTTATATTTTAATAGTTTAAAGATGTGAAGAAATACATGTGATGAAATACTCAATTCATGATGGAAGGAAATATTGCACTCAGACACAAAAAAAGGATGTCATATGATATATTTGGCTTTAAAGGGTTAATAGATGTTTTCTTTTATGTGAAATATTAATTACAATTACACAGTCTTCGTAAGATTAGATTCTGTGATTAAATTTATGGATTTAAGTGTCCATCCTTTGTCTATTATCATCAAATATATATTTTTTATCAAGCTTTTAGGATCAACCAATCACAGTTTTCTGAAATGCTCGGTGTGTGTGGTGTTTCAGTATCGAGAGGAGCGTTTCCGTCAGACGAGCGAGAGCACCAACCAGCGGGTCCTGTGGTGGTCCATCGTGCAGACTCTCATCCTCGTAGCCATCGGGATCTGGCAGATGAGACACCTCAAGAGCTTCTTCGAGGCAAAGAAACTCGTCTAAACCTGAGAGTGTGTGTGTGTGTGTGTGTTTGATAGTGTGTGTGAGAGAGAGAGTGTGTGTTTTGTCTACTGAGTGATGCAGTACTGAGCGGCGGCGGCGGCGATGCAGATCCAGCTTGGAAACATCTATAATTTTGTATCATCCCTGTTTGTTCCCACCTCTCTAACTCGCAGTAGATCATCAGGGAAAAAGTAACGACTATTTATTTCACACATTCAGTCGATTTTCTTCAGAAAAACTCCACTCTGTCCTGTTGATGTTTCAGACAGATAAAGTCGTGTTATTGATGTGTGTTTTTATTCTTCTGAGGTTTATGCTTCCTCCTTACTCACTGTGACGGGTACATGATGTGTTACTGGCCGCTGGAGATGCTTTAAAGGTTGAGGGACAGTTTTAATTTGGATTAAAATAACTGAGCTAGTTTGAGAAACAGACACTTTTCATCTCCACCAAACCTCATTGAAAAATTACTGATGGGAAACATGAAGTGGTTCGTCTTTACCCTGCACTGTTTCTGAGTTTTCTCTGTTATTTTTGTGTTTAAAAGCTATTAAATAACCTGAAATAATCATTTACAGCTTCACAATCCAACAGATGGTCGACTTTATTTCTGCAAAATGAAAATCTGAAATTTTCTGAATGAAGTTTGGTGGCGCCTGTTTGAAAGCTGTTTCTCTCTAACTAAAATGTTTAGAATTTAAAGTGGAAACACTTAACCACATCGAAGGTTAAGTTGCAGATGTTTAATTTCTGCAGGGTGAAAAAGTCTCAAGAAGCAGTGGGAGTATATTTTTGTGGCGTTCTTGTTTCTTAGATTTAACTCTTGAGTCTTTTTTTTTTTTTTTTTTTAATCCAAGGAGCCAACTCTGTTTCCCCTTTTCAACTCTTCAACATCTAAATGTTTGAATCCACAAAAAAATGAGTCGCCCACTTAAGGTTTTTTATTTGAAACCTTTATATTCAAGACAGATGGTTTGTTTGCAGGTCAAAGAGTCAACATTAAATAAACTCTACATGATCCTTTGAGCTTTGTTTTCCTGTTTTGAATCCTAATCTTTGGTGAAAAATTCATCCTCTGATGCTAAAAGAGGCTTTAAACCTAAAAAATCCAGCTTATGTATAATCGTACAACCATTGACGAGCTCTGACATTGTTTCCAAATCTCTTTGAGTCCCGTTAGAAGAAGAAAATTCACAGTTGAAAAGTGGAATATCAGAAGTCCGATCGCTCTTAGACGTAGAGGAAGTTCATGAGAAAAACGAGGCAGATTATGATTTTTATCG
>RPOG01003266.1:5213-67888 GCA_008086565.1 Thalassoma bifasciatum
GCCCTTGTACCCAGAAGCCCCCTCTCCTGACCCAGGGACGCTGACCGCTGACCTTTGGGGTCATGTGGGGCCTGAGCTCCGGTGCAGGCTGCCTACAGCAAGGCTAGCTCTGAGATAATGAGCTTGTCGTAGCTTAGCTCAGCTTTGCAGCTTCTTGTGAAAACTATGATTAGAGAACAACTGAGGCGTTTTTTCTGCGCCCCTGGGTGCTGCAGTAATCCAGGATGAACACTTATGTGGATGCAAAAAATCATCCCAGTTTAATCTGCTGCTAGGTTGGGGCCTGCTAATCTGGTGTCCTTGTACTCCTTCACCCCTGATTGCAGCAGCATAATAAAAGAAGAACTAACTGGACTAAATATGTGCTGGAGAACCCATTGAAACAAAATATATAAGACTAACCATTACTCTTTTACCTGTGAGCAGTTTGTGACACTTTAGTCTCTGATTTTTGAGAGGTCATAAAAGGTTTCGGGATAATTTTATCATCTGCTCCAAAGAGCAAGTATTCTGTTTCCCCATATTGAAAATGTAAATATGAATTAAGATAAATAGAAATTTTGGTTTAATGTTCATGTTTTCTTACCTCTTCAATATGTATAAATCCCTGAATCTGTCCATAAACTGGTAAAAACGCTCTGTTCTTAAAAAAATAAAAAATAAAAAAAAATATCAGGACTTCTCCAGATTTCCACTAGATCTTCACCAGACTTCACCGCAATCATGCCGTCAACAAGGCTCTCACAACTAGTTCTACACCAGCTGTACTTTCTGTCTACTACATTCAGTCACACACCTTGCTCTGCGGGGCCAGGAGTTGTACAAGCCTGCTAATCCAAGGCTGTTTAACTTTGATCAAAGTCTGTCCAGTAGCTACACAGCACTTAACCATCATGCTTTAAAGATTACTGCACCAATCAATTTACAACAACGCGTCCTCTCAATCTAAGATCTACCAGTCCTGCAGACCATCCTACCCACAAACAAACCTGCAGTCACACACATTATCAACTCTTCCTACAAATTGAGGCCCTGTTTACATGACAGTGTTTCACAGCGTTTCACCCTAAAACGCATGAAAATGCATTGAAAAAAATCTGCATCTACATGGACACGCTGGACTGAAACGCTGTAGTACCGAGTCAGGCCTGAAGATGACAATCTAACTGTAGAAGCAGCACACACGACAACAGTATAGAGGCCGAAGAAGAAGGTCATCTGGAGTTTATATTAAATACTTCTTTAGTTGCAGAAATAGTGCAATAACTGCACGCTTTGGTAGAAGTCAGTCAGTAGATTCAGCAGTAGGAGAACAAAACGAAAGGTCGCTGTTGTTATTGTTGTTTTCGGTTCGTGCCTTGCACAGTGGAGGCTTATTGGGCACGTGCAGAGCTGAAGGTGATGTCAGCGTATCCAAGATTTACCCAGCAAAGTGTTTACACGGCGGTGAACACAGCGTTTTGGAAAAGTTCCACTCTGAATTGCGTTTTCAAAAGTTTGCATTTTCGGTTGGCGAATACACCGTCTCCGGGTAAAGGGGATGCCAAAATGCAACAAAGCTTCTGCGTTTCACCCGAAAACAGTACTTGTGTAAACAGGGTCTTAATCTGACCCTTCTGCTCTCTGTCCTCAGGTTCATATGATGTGAGAGTTAGAGGACGAATCCTGTTTGAAAAGAACTCCCAGGGTCCTCACCATGGTGATGGATACAAGGCTGATCCCATCCAAGGCAATTATCTCATCGGAAAAACACCTAAATGACGTGCTTGGGTCCAAGACCAATGCCTTCAGTCATCTCTGAGTTCAGAAAGGAGAAATTTCTGCACATCCAGGTCCTGACTTCTTTGAGAAATGCTTCAAGTTTACATATCCAGCTGGTTTCTTCTTACCTGACACGCCAGACGGACACTTTCATATATCCGTCACAGATTTATTTCACTAGTCCATCTGGGTAAGGGGTGCTAGAGAGTGCTGTCAGAGGCGGGACTTAAAAAAAATATAGCAGCTGGTGATTGGACAAGTCCTGCTCGACACGTTCATCACAGATCAATCCACATCAAGCCACGGTGATGTAGCAGATCTGTAGCCTGACACCAGATAGAAAGTTCATATATCCACTACTGAGATATTTCACGAGTCCAATTTTGCTCTGCTCCCAACCGGTGAAGAGCAAAAACATTCCCGTCAGAAAGGCTTTAAGTGACGTTCTCTGTTCTTCCTTTAAAGAAGAATTTGAGTCTATTTCTGATAAAACTGTAATATTGTCCACGGGGACCGCTTCACACGCGGCTATTGTTTTCAAACATTCAGACGCTTCCCGCTGACGTCACATCACGCAGCGCCCACAGCTCCTGCAGCTCCTGCCTCTCTTCTCTGATTGGGTCGACAACATCAAAATTGGTTGTGATTGGATCTTAGCAAGATGGATCTGCAGGATTTCAGAAATGAATCAGACAGGTCGGGTTGGGTTGGGTTGGGTTTCTTCTGACTTCATTGATAAGTACAGCCAAGTGTTGCATGCACAACAATGAAAACTTATGGAGTGTTTCCTTATAATACTGCCAAAAGGAAGCAATATATAAAGAATTGGACCAAGCACTGAACATTGAGGAACCCCATAACAAACCTTGGGACACCCAGAGGATTGGTGGTTCATATGAACAAACTGAGATGGACAAGGTCTGAGCCATGTTAGAGCAGTTCCTGTGATGCTAACTCGATTCTCTAATCTCTGCAGGAGGATGTGATGATCAGTAGTGTAGAAAGTGTAAAGTATTTTTTGAAGGGTTTTCTTTAAGAGCAGAAAGAGGGTTTCTGACCTGTAAATCATGCAAAGGTGCTACAGGGACACCATAGGGACAGAATAAGGACAGGAAAAGGCACAAAACTCCCTCTTCAGGCTCAGATCTGGCACTAAAGGATCCATCACCAGCTCTTATGGGTTACTCACAAAAAGATTCTCAAAGGAAAGCACAGGCAGGACTTGAGTCAGTTCTTAGTTCCTGATGGTAAGTACCCTGTCAGCTACCCTCATTTTTTCATTTCTTTGAAGATGCCCAATAACAACTTTTCAAGTGTCTGTGGTTAGTATAACATCCATCAGATCAGTGAATCAAAGAATGTAGAGGATGGGTGGATGGATGTGTGTGCGGATGTATGGATGGATGGATGGATGATTAGATAGATGGATGGCAGGTAGCGTTAGCAGCATTCCAGCTAAGACTGGCCTCATTGTTCTGTGTGTGTGGGAACCTCTGAACACTTTCTTTAGAGCGATTAACAGGAAACCTTAGACTGTGGATTACTGACCCGGCTCATGTTCACCTGCACATCAACTCCTTCATTCCTTGGACTCATCCTCACACTCTGCAGCACACAGGAGCAGGCAGAGACGCTCAGGAGTTCTCTGATGGAGGCATTTCAACTCCCAGTTTTTCAGAAAACTTTTCTGCAGAAAGCCAAAGTAGAATGAGCCTGTGAAAGAATCAAGTGACAGAGTGAATAACGTGATCCAGATTTCTGTCATCAACACTGAACTCACATTAGGAATTACCTCCATTCTTTATTTCTGTCATCTGACTGGACAAAAACAATGATGTCATGACTCTTTAAGGTGAACAGACACATCAGCTGAAATTAAAGTTGAGTTTATAGAAACGCTTCAGTGGTCTTCACACCAGGGTGTTTTGGGTGAATCTAGATCAGGGAGCATGTTACTCCTCAGCTCAGATCATTTGAACACATGTGATCTCAGCTCACTCTGATGGTGATCAACAGAGAGAACTGAGATCACCTGGAAGGTGATGCCTTTCTAGTAATGCATTACTGCCCAACACTGGTTTCATTTCACTAAATGCAAGATACAACTTGTACTTGTTAGACACAGCTGCTGCAAAACATCTGTACTTTACTGTAGTTGTTGGTGACCAAGTGCTTTTATGAGTAAAGCTATAGTCTAATTCTAATATACAACATACTTTAGATTTGTAAGTTTATGTGTTAATATATGCATGTGTATGTATGGATATGTAGGTAAAAGAAGGCACAGACATGTGTTTATGAGATAAATGTGTGTATGTATCTGTAGGTGCATGTGTAAATCTCAGATACTGGTGAAGAGTGGTGGGACCTTTCAGAGCCTGACTCAGCAGCGACTGGGATTTCCAGTGAACAGTCGCCTGAACCTCTGTCTGCGCTGGGTGTGGATGACTTTTTACTGTTTGTGAATATTTGTTAATCAAGAATTCTTGTTAGTTTGAGTAATTCCTGGTCCTGCCTGTGCCTCCATTCCTAGGAGCTGTTTTGAGGTTTTGGTTTTACGTTGATAATTTTACATTCGTCACTTGAGCTGTGATGCATCAATTCACCTTAGGGAACATTGAGCAGCAAAAGAAGTAGTGCCTGGAGACCATCCGGAAAGACCCAGTAACTTTCAAAATTAAACAAACCTTGTCAAAATTATGTTCGTATTTAGCTTGACTATGACTACAAATGGATGTAATGAGAAGACACCAGTAGTAGCAGGTAGCAGGTTTGAGGTTTTACAGCTCAACAAAAATGAAGAGCGATATGGAGTGGGAATTGTAGGAACTCCCCAGTCTCTCAACTCCAACTGCCGATTAGTCATGAGACTTGCCTGACTGAACACACAGCCGATGTGAGTAGCTAACAAAGTCAACACGCAATGAATCACAGCTGAACCGCAGACGTGTCAGGTATATTTCAAGCGTCAGTCATTAGTTCAGTGTACGTCCTCTCACACATATAAAATTCTGCTTCTTAAACAGTTCATCTGATGTCGGAGGCTATTTCCCAAACTACCTACTACAACAGCAGTGCCTATTGCTTTGGTTGAAATTCAGTTTCTAGTATGCAGTATTCGACAACTTCCAAGATCCGCAGTCTCCCAAGTATTTCTAGTGTCCTACTGATCTGGCAAACTTTCCAAGTATGGAGCAGACCAGTCGACCTGGCATAGTGTTTCCCACAATGCACAGCGCTCATATTGTTTGTCTATATGGGGACACTCAGGTTGAGGTAAATTACCATGACTGGAATGAGCCAGCATTACAACTACAAAACAACAACACTAATGTTAAACAGTCCGTGACATAGAAGTGAAAGAACCAAAGAAACATTGGTAAATCACCCCACTTCCTTCCTTGATCGTAGCGTTTCATCCTGCGGGGTTCATTTAAGCCCTATATGGAAGCGCATTGCTGCTGTGGTCGGAAAAAAAATCTCATTATTTTGTAATACTGCATTATCTCCTATTGCGTGATACTAAATTACCTCGTTATTTCATGATACCAAATTATCACATACTTGCGAATGCTTGCACAGCTAAACTCATGCTTGAATGAAACTGTCTGGATAACGGAGAAGGGAGAACTGCATGTGGCTCACTTAGACGATTTAGTTAAATTCTATTTCCTGCTCGGGTTAAGACATGGAAAGATACTGCAGTTATTGAGCTCTGTGGATGATAAAACAATATGTTTGTGTACACTCAGACTGATTTTGAAATACATGGGGCCCTCCAGGAGGAAGAATCAGTCTGACCCTCTGGAAGTAGATTCCTCATCATTTATTGTGACCCTCAGTTTGTGTGTGGGCTCCTGTCTCACAGGCTGTAGGTAATATTCTGATTACAGTTATCTTTATCTTGTCTTTATTTTCTTCAACCAAACAACAACAGCAGCAGTCATTCATTCAGCATCTCTCCTCTTTCCTAGCGCTTGTGTGTCTCTTATCAATGTCCATCACACAACTACAAGTTGGAACTAAGATTTCAAGGGGAGTGACTAAATAATGTCCTGTAGATAATTAATATAAGACCACAAAAATGTTAGTGATTGAGTCAGTATCATGTAATAACTTGATCATTTGGTATCACAAAAAAACAAGATAATTTAGTATCACCAAATATCAAGATGACTATCACGAAATAATGAAATATTTTTTCTACTATGGCAGCAATGTTTCCATACATATGAACCTCTCATTACCTTTTTCTTTTCTTTTTACAAACCAAAGCCAAGAAAATAGTACAGGAGCCATTTTTGCATCAGCTGTAAAAATTAAAGGGAGTCAGTTCCAGACTTATTTTCTATGAATAGTATCACTTTTGGTGCAAGATAAAAATCAGAAATGACAATTCTGCTGGAGTATTGTCATACCTTTACAGATGTTTTGTTCATAAAAACAGGACTCTGAAATATCTCCCAGAATGTGTTTTTTGAATAAATAAATTAAAAATGTTCCTCGTAACACTGAAAGTAATTAAGGGACACACACACACACACACACACACACAAATAAATAAATGAATGAATAAAATGTCCAGATAATTACAAAAAAAAATAAAATAAAAAAAGTTAGATGAACATAACAAAAGGTTTTGACTTTTGGTCTTTTAGGATACTTTGTCTGGGTCGTCTTGTCAGTATGATGTCTGAGGTAAGTTTTCGTCATCCGTCATACGTCACGGGTGACGTTTGATGAAAGTCTACATCATTCAACATCCGACATCTCCTTTGTCGGTGAGTCACAGATTAGGAACTAAATTAGCAATGTTTGTGTGCGTGTGCTGCCATCTAGTGGTGAAGTCACTTCACATGGATTGCTGATACCCTTTGTAAACCACTCAGCTGCCTGCTTCCCACTCCTAAAGAAAAGATCACTACCCGCAACCACCTTTTCCCTGCTTCAAAGTGGAGTTTTATTGATATTTTAATTGAATAAAGTTTTTTACTGAAATTTGTACATATACTGCTTTTTTTTATTTTTTTTACAGAAAAGTAAAAGGTGAAAAAGTTTATAACTCACTGGGGGTTCTGAAACATTGGTACAGAGGTCTTTAAGTGCCTTCCATAAATAATGTACTGAGGAATGGATGTTTTATAAACTATTGTGCATTTAAAAAAAAAAAAAAAAAACAACTATTGAAGTGTTGAATATGGTATCAGTGGTCACAGGGATCACTGAACCACACAAATTCCGTATTTTCAACTTTTTGTTGTTGTTGTTTGCCAGTATTTCCACAGCAGATAGAAACAGTTAACTATCTTTAGGAACCCCAGTCTGTGGCTTTACTATTTTAGAGGCTGAAAAGTTTGGGAACCTTTGGCAAGTCAGGCTGATGTCACTTGTGTTTTCTTTAGCTTTGATTATTTAACAGCTTTCAGATGTGCATGCACAGTGCTGCTTTGTCTGCTGTTCGCCGTGCGCCGCTGCATACCCGACTCCCCTCTGAACTCTGCATTGAACAGATGACTATTTGATTATGTCCACAGCACATAGAGCAAATTTGAAAAGTCCATGAGCATGTTTGCTGTTACTAATTATTTAAATGTTTCATCGGGGGCCTGTTGCACAACAGTAGGAAGACAACAGGGTTTAGGCTCAATGAGTTGCACAAAGACCAAGCCAGGATGAGCAGCCATGGATTCATCAATCCAGGTGAAACAAAGCTTGGGTCAGTGTGCACACAGGGCTTCCTTAAATGGATTCCAGCATGGATCACAGATTCACCAAGACAATGAGAGCAGCTGTTTCCCGTCAGGACCAGAAGTCCACTCAGAAACTTACAAGGAGGTAAAGGATTACATAAAAAAAGGAAACACAGCCACAGCTATAGAAAATGACAGAAAGGTGCCAAAGCATTGCAGACCGTTTTGATGCTAAGTGGAAATACACACTCAGTCCACTGAAATGCCATAACTATGATCCAGAATGACTTCCCATTTGAATCTGAAATCACGAAACTTGTTACAAAATACAATCAAAGGTGAATTCTTAAATAGTTCATGTGCTGAAAAATAAAAGCAGTAGAACACTGAGGCTTGCTTCAGAGAACATGAGATCACAGGGGCCTCCCCTATTTTAGTACAAGGAATACTAATAGTGAAAGAGCAATCCACATTGATTTGAACCACAAAACATTTGATTATTTATTTTGTCATCCATTCCTAACAGTCGCACACATTTCAGTAAAAGGAAACAAACGGAACTTTCCTCTTTTTAAACTATTTATTTATCTAATTATTTATTTTCATTAAGTTGGGTTTAATTCCTTTAAATCCTTTTCTTTTTTCTGGGCTTGGAACTGGCAAAAGTGACCCCAAAGAGACAAACACATGCTTGATTCATTTGCATACAGTAAATGTGTCACAATTGCATTATTCATTGATTGTTTATCCTTTATCTAGAGCGTATGTGATTGTGAACTCTGAAACATATTGATATAACCAGTTTGTCATGTCTTAGGAACACTGATCAGTTATTCTAGATCTAGACCCTAATTTTGAAAGTCATATTTCCAACATAACGAGAAAAGCATTTTATCATGTGAAGTACAGTTGTGCCCAAAAGTTTACATACCCCAGCAGAATTTATGTTTTTTTCTACATTTTTCAGAGCATATGAATGACAATAACCAAAAACTTTTCTTTCACTCACAGTTAGTGGTTGGGTGAAGTCATTTATTAGCAAACAACTGTGTTCACTCTTTTTAAATCATAATGACAACAGAAACTTCCAAAATGACCTTGATCAAAAGTTTACATCCCCTGGTGATTTTGTCCTGATAAATGCACAAGAATGAACACAAATGTGTTTGAATGTCTACTAAAGGTAACCATCCTCATCTGTGATCCATTTGCTTGTAATCAGTGTGTGTGTATAAAAGATCAGTGAGTTTCTGAGCTGCTGATAGGTTTGTGCATCTGTACTCAGAGCTGCACTGACATCTCTGGATTTTGGGTCATGGGGAGGGTGAAAAATTTGTTTAAGGATCTGCAGGAAAAGTTAAAGGACTTGTACGAAACAAGAAGGGATTAAAACAAGACATCCAAGGAATTGAGGATGCAGTGGTCAAACTTTAAATAAGAAGTGGGAAATGAGGGGTTGTTAAGAGATGCAAAGAAAAACCCACAAATAACGTCATCTGAAATATAAGACTCTGAAAAACAATTTCAAGACGCGCATGGGAGGCACTTGAGAAAAAAAAATAGGCTGCATGGCTTTGTCAAGAAGAAAACCATTTCTACACAAAGTATCTCACTTACAATAGGCCAAACAGCATGGAAACAAGCCTCAAAACTCACCTGCTCCCAGTCAGCTTGCCATTGGCCACAGCAGAATAAAGTGAAGGTTCTGGAGTGGTCATCTCAGTCTCTCGACCTCAATATCATCAACCCAGTGGGGGGAGACCTCAAACCTGCAGTTCATGCAAGACAGCGGAAGAATTTACAGGAACTGGAGGCTTTTTGCCAAGAAGAATGGGCAGTTTTACCATCTGAGAAAAGAAAGACCTTCATTCACAATGACCACAAAAGATTTCAAGCGGTCATTGCTATTCAAGGGGGCAATACAAGGTATTAAAGTGGCTTTTGTAAGGTTTTTTTCTCCTTATGTATTTAGCACTACAGTCTATATTTCCTGAAATATTTTCTTCTTTTACTGATAGACCATGAAGCAACAGTTTTGTAATTTTGTCACAATAAAATAAACTCAACTGTTTTCTGTACTTAAGAAGGGCAGGACTTTACTTGATACTCAGTACCAAATTCATCTAAAGTTGTAAATGTCTGTATGATAATCATTACATGTTTGTCTTAGAGTGTTTTTCATGTGCTTGAGCAGAACTGATGTTTATGTCTGTTACAGGGCTAACAGCATGGACCTCATCCTTTTTCTCTGCTCCTCCTCTAGGCAGTCAGCCTGATCAGCGTCACCTGGGAGACATCCTGCAGCCTTGGTTATGAGCACCTGAGATTCCTCAGCCAACACACACACACACACACACACACACACACATACCTACTCAGCTGCTTACCAGCAAGATCTCTTTGTTAGCCCATTGTTTTTTTTTCTTGACTGTGTATGAGGTTTTGACTTAGATAAGTTTGCAACACTTACTAGTAAACTCTGTTAGCCTCACTAGGTAAGTGTAGTTGGTGCCATCTTTGTAGTTTTCTCTTGACATTTTTTTAGACAAGACAAATAGGTTTTACTTTTTTGGTTTTCTTTGAAGACAGTTGCTAAGTCAGGACTGGTTTTGTGTTCCTGGGTTCATTTGTTTGGCACCCTACTTTGTCCAATCCTCACCCACCCTCCTGGTTTTGTTTCTTTTGCTGTTTAAATAAAACTCCTGTATATTCATTTGATCAACATTTGTCTCTCTGGTTCTCATTTACATCCCTGCTATACTGTGCAATGTAAGAGTGTCGCTTCCCTCCCTGACGACAACCAGACACAGTGAGCATTGCACATGCTCTTTGAGTCAGCATCAGTGCAGAGTCACTGGTGGAGGCTTTTATAGCCCACTACCCAACCCTGCTAAATGGTTTGGGATGGACTTAATATAGCTGACCCTCGACAGGGACACGCAAATGGAGGGGTAGTGGGTATGGGGATTGTGCAGTGGTTTTGAAGCCAAAAGAACCCCGTCACATGCGCCACCATTGGCTGCCATTGTGCAGCCAGAATCTGGGCGGTAGAGACTACACAGAATCTGAGTGGAGCTTGGTGACAACACAAAAGCTGAATTTGTGTTTTTATTTCCAAAGTCTAATCTCGTTTTGGCTCTCTTTTCTGAAGTAGCTTATTATTCCAGAAAAAACTACTGAAGCCCGGCAGCTGTCAATCAGTTGTCTCTGCAAGGAAGACGAGGACATCTCTCTGGAGCAAATAAAAACAGTCAAGATCATTACATCAAACTGAAGTGCCAACTAGTTTATGTTGTATTGTTGATGACATACATTTGTTTTTTCAATATCACAGAATGGAGGAAACAAGTTAATCAAGGTAATCAAAGAGTAACTATGAAAAAACGGAAGTGTCTACCCAATGTAACTTTGAAAGGAAGGCGCTTGGTGCTATTTTTGAGTATTATACTTATCATCCCAACATCACTTCCTTCAGAGAGTCTGCTGTGAGTGAAGGTCTGCAGCTGGATTGTCTTGACTTCATTAGGGTTGTATGGTAAACCTTAAATGAGCCTTCTTTGAGATGTCTCTGTGCTGAATATCTGTCCCAATGTAGATTCTGTTTTTTGTCCTTCTCCATGATCTTTCTCCTTTCCATCTTCTCTGCCTCCGTCTTTTTGTTTGTGCTCTGTTTAGCAGGAGAAGCGGTCACTAATAAATGAGGTATAAGGACTTTTTCTGCCATTCTCCGGCATATTTGGGTCCCTCTGTGCTCAGCTACGCACATTGAAGTAGGGTGATCAGTGCACGCAAGCGCAATGAACGCGCAGGATGGCAGGACACGTTTTGATTGGTCAAAAAATGCAAATCACACATGCTCAGACAGTTTTTACAGGTTTACTTCTGCTGTAGATAGTGGCTGTTTTTGCCCCCTTTAAAGAACACATCTTGTACTGATTTCCACTGGGACATTAAGATCATTTTGACCCATATAAAAAAGTGTATCTAAATCAGATTACCAACCCTGCCTTTAAGGCCTCTTTGTTTTCCTCTGGCTGCCGACCCTCTGTGCTCCTCACATAACTTCAGAGTTGGACTTGTGAGTAAGTGTTGCAGTCTGCAGTTAAGGTTTGCACATCACTCAGCTGATTGAATGTTTTCCATAGAGTTTGTGGACCTACAGTTACACAAGTGTGTGCTGTTCTCACACTTAACAAGTGTCCACGATGTGTCCATGCACTGAGACGTAAAAACACAAAGAAAATTGCTCAGAGTTCAGGACAAGCACTCCCTCACTATCTCCCCCCAGCATCCTAAACTAATCCCACCTACACGGCCCTCACCTTCACTAATCCAGCTCTCTGGCATTTACATTTAGAAAGCTTTCATTTTATCACATCAGCCAAACACTGAGCTAAATTCACTTTCCCTCAACCCTTTTGGAGAGGAGACTAAGAAACAGTGGTGCATGGCAGGTCAGGGAGAAAATAAAAGCCAATTCAAAGGTTCTCATTTGTCAGCTTTCATGGACGCCTTATTGTGTGGAAATGTAATTAGTGCTCTTCAGAAAGCCTCCCTCCGTGACTGAAGTGCTCTCCGTCATTCCTGGAAGCATTCACAGGCCACGTCAGTTTCGTGTGTTTCATCTTTACAGCCCATCTACTGTCCCTGCAAACCTAATCATTTAGATGTAATTAGGAATATCCAATATGGAAATTGTCTCAGGAAGAACACTCTGGCATGAGATACTGGAGGTTTATGATCTGCATGTAAATCCACAGTCACATACGTAATCTGTAGTGGTGAGCGATACTGCATAATTTGGTTTGAATTCCAAGTAAAAATAAGGCCAGTATCACCAGTACTGATACAGATACAATACTTTTCACATAAAAAAGGAGTTTGTTCAAAATTAACCAAGAATAACACATAACTTCTTAAACTGATGTCTCTGTTTAGGAATGAACAAAGTTGTAAATAAAATTAGTAAATAACAAATTTTTCGACCAGAAAATAATCACGTGTTTTGATATTTTTCAGCTTTGTTGTAAAACAGTACATTTAGACAGTCATGGATAACAGTAATTATCTTATTCCAGCATTAAAAATATCATTGTTGTGATTGTGACGCCACCCCTGTAGAGTTTCCCCTGTCTCCCTCACAGAGCTGGGGTGCATCTCATTTGAACTAAATGATGTCTCATCTCTCCTTCGCAACACCAGAAGTAGTTCCAGAGACGCCATATTGAAGACTGTCCCGTTTGCCTTAATTTGCCTGGAGGAGAGAAGTGAGAGGAAGGAGGAGACTGATCGGAGGAGGGATAATTGAGGAAACACGAGAACGTTTTTTCACTGACAGACACTGACTGGACACTCCACCGGTTTGATATTTCATATAAGTGGAATTACTGTAAATGATAGAGAAAAGACAGAGCTGAAAACAGTCTCCAAGGATGGATCTTAAACAGGTCAGAAAAATGGGATTAAAAACATGTTTGAAGGGAGTTTGAAGCACTAAATGATGAAAACAACCAATCAAATCAATCAATCAGATCAATACTTAGTTTGTTTTCCTGTTTATGGTTTATCAGAGTTATTACAGCAAACATGCGCAGACACACAAACAGCTGTTAGAGTCGGACGTCCCGGAGGAAAGGACGTCTGTGATGATTCCTGTTTTTTGGTTTGTTTTCTGAACCTTAGTGTAGAGTGTATGTTTTGGGTTGTTTCTCTTGTGTGCCAGGTTTGGGTTTACGGTTTGTGTACTTGTGTTTGTTGTGTTTATTTTCTTGCCGCTTGTGCTCTCAGATATCCTTGTGTTTCTCCCACTTGTTGAGTTTTCCTGTTGCCCCTGTGTTTCCCTCCCCTCTGTTTGCCCCTATGTGTTTCACCTGTGTTGGTGTTTCACCTTGTGCCACACCTGAGCTTGATTAGTCCTTGTGTATTCAATCCTCGTCCTCAGTTCAGTCTGTGTCAGTACATTGTAGTGTCAACCCCTTGTGTGTTTCTTCTGCATCTCTCTGGGTTTTTGGATTTTTTTCAAAGCTTGGGTTTTTGGGGTTTTTTTATTCCTTGATTGTGTGTGTGAGAGAGAGAGAGAGAGAGATACCAAGAAAGAGAACTAATACTAAGTCAGGAGGTCAACTTAAGTCTTTAATACTTAAAAAATAATAATCTCAAAAACTATTTCTTTACAAAAATTAATTGGTTAAACAGAAATTAACTTTTTAACTAAAGCCTCCTCCTCTAAAAATGAAATAAGTATTTTCCTGACTTTTCTTCAAACGTTAGTCTTCCTTCCTGCTGTCCTCCTTCAGGGTGGCGGGGAGAGCCTTGCTGTTTGCGCTCTTTTTTCTTTGTGAGACAAAGAAAAAAGGCAATTCTTCAATGACATGACAACAAGAAGAAAAGTACTCCAAAGTGTTGGACTGAAACACACAAAGCAACACAAACTGCATGTAAGAAAATTCCAGATTCTTACTTAATATTTTCTTTTTAAATTATCCCACTTTTTGGACACCTGTCCAATGTTGACCTGCCCCTCCAAATTTAGAAGGCAGACAATTTCACTGTAGGGCAAATGCTCAGTCTATTCCAGCCTTTACTCTGTCATTAAAATTGATTTGATGTCAAACATGATTAAATATGACGCTATGCAAATATGCACTATGACATACAACAGCTGTAACTCTGAACGGAATTGACAGTATCTGTGTATTCAACAGGTGATTGTGTTGGTCAGCATGATAAAATGACCCAGCAAAAATGACAAATCACATCCATGCGTTCTTGGCAGTGTGCCTCTTACCCGTGAAAAGGCTGTCATTTTCAGAGCGGAGCTCAATGAGCTTTCGGGTAATTTCATCCCACCCTGTTAACAACAGGATGAAAATAAGAAGAACATTTCAATGATCCCCAGAGGGTGAACATCATAACCAGGGTCCTATAGTCCATGAAGTCCTCAAACAGATTATATTTACTCATTATGTTTGTGTCTGTCTATTTGTATGCGAAATGACAGATAATGTAGTCCTTTAATTAGCTTTCATTACTTCCACTTTTTCTTTCAGCTTTATGAAATCAGGAATTCCCATTAGATCACAAAGAATTAAACATACCTTTTTCTAGTAATTTCCAACATAAGTACAGTAGTCTTAAATCTGTTCAGTGACATGTTCAGCTTAACTTTTTTGAAACTTTAAGTCAAATAGTGGTTTTGATAGTGCTAAATGTGGAACAAATAAAATACATAAAAGGATTACTTATAATAGACATTCTTCTACCCTCCAGTGCTCCTGCTGCCTCGCCTGCTTTTGGGTCCAGCTCAAACTGCTGGTTTCCAAACTTTAACAATTATTTTGACCAAACAGCTTGCACATACAGGTAGATGAATCTCCTCCTCCTCCTGTTTACTTTGGAGCTTGTACTTCTTTTTGGAGTAATTAGTGGTTTGTATAAGCTTGTGGAGTTGACAAAGAACCCTATTTGTTTTTTGAACACATCCCAGCTAGCATTGTTTTGTGTTCAGCTTTAAAATAACACCAAACAATACCCCTCTCTGCCATTGTTAATAATAATAGTAATAATAAATTTTATTTATAGAGCGCTTTTCTAGATACTCAAAGATACTTCACAGACATTAAAAACATCAAATAAAACAACACAGTAATGATAACAAAAATAATAACCTATAAAAATGAAAACAAGACAAAACAAAACCATGGGATACATTTAAAAGCAGTTAGACATTAAAAACACTTTTAAAAAGATGCGTTTTGAGGAGGGTTTTGAATGTGGATGGGTTTGGACAGGCTCGGATGTGTTGTGGTAAGGTGTTCCAGAGGGTGGGGGCTGCGACAGAGAAGGCTCTGTCCCCCCAGGTTCGGTGCTGGGTGTCGGGTGGTATGGAGAGGAGGTGGGCTTCGGATGAGCATTGTTCAGTAAGACGTGAACAGCTGAGTGCTGTGACTGAGCGGCAACACTCTCAGTGGGGCCGGCAAGGCAGATTGCATATGGTTGAAGTGAGAGAGAGGCAAGCACAAATGGAGGAGAAACAGAAACCTATGTATTGATCAATACTGATACCACTATAAGTATCGATACAAGACTTTGAAAGCCAGCTGCGTGAAAGGAGGAAAGCTGTGTCGTCCATGACCAGGAAAACTTTATGCTATGGTATGACCAATGATGTGCCACCCTCATCAGCTGGAGTATCAGGGACGTCCTCTGTGTGAATATATGCCTGAAAGAACAAACTGTAGGGACATAAGCTTCCTTACCTGCAAGCTTAGACATTTCTCCTCCAACACATTTTAGGGTGATGGAGCTTCATGACTCCTTTTAGTCTGTGCCCCGACCCAGTGATTCATTCTGACTGGTCAGAGTCAGTGTCTCGCCCCTGTTCAGCCATCTTAGACCTCTGCTCTGGCATCCCCCCAACAAGTCCTCCCCTGAGAGACTGATGAAGATGAAGCCTCTTACATCACTGAGGCAGCTGTTTCCAGGAAGAGGATTAAAAGTGACAATATGGCCTGAAAAGACCCAACATCAGGAGGAGATTTCAAGGAGCACAAGAGCTGCTTCCTTATTCAAACCAGCTCCAAAGCCGGGAGCAGAAAACAGGAGGCCAGAGTATGAAGCTATTACAGCAGATTTTTTTTTTGCTCTCTGCCATGTTGTAGCTCTGTCCCTTGGAGAAAGGAAAATATTGGCTTTGTTGAATAAAGGAAAACTTTTAACACATTCAACCACAACATACTGTTTGGGTCAGATTCATCATCCATGAAATATTTCATTTAGTTAAGTGATCAGTTATTTCCCTCATCAGTTCTCCTCTTAATTCTCTTTCTTTATTACACAAGTTTAAGTCAGACAGAAAAGTCTGTCAGAGAAAAGAACAACAACAAAAACTCTTTTTTTTTTTTTTTTTGGAGTCCATAAAGTGTAATTCATGAGCAGGTTTGTAACATGATTTCTATGTTCACTGACATCTAAAAAATAACTGATATTCTACTGTTCCTGAGACACCATAAACTAAGGTATGTTAATGTTTCAGAGTTTACGATCAGACAAACTCCAAATTGAGAATAATTAATTAACATCAAATCCAATAATGATGCATTTTACAGATTTGTGTGCTTCTAAACAGAACACAGAATAAGCAGAGTGCAGGTTTTCCATGTGTGAAAGTGTTTGCTAAGCAGCTTAAAAGCAGAGACAAAGCTCTGTAACTGTTTACATTTTATTAGAGTTATTACAGCACATGTGCAGACACACAAACAGCTGTTAGAGCTGAACGACAGATGATCGAGCTGTGATCAGCTGACAACATCGACGTTGTTTCATGTGACTCTCCAGAGGAAAGGACGTCTCATTTTTCTTCAAACGAATCTCCTCATTTCCTCTCTTCTCTCTTCATATTCTTGCATCTCTCTCATACATCTCTGGTGGGAGGAACCAAGAAGCAAGTGAACAATACAAGTGGGGGAAGGAAGGATGAAACTTTGGAGCTTTGACACAGGCTGTGCCAGCTGCCTGTGGTATCACAGCCTCTGTGCTTGTGAGCTTTTCTAAGAGTGTCTCAGTAGATGATTCTGTTTCTTCTTGTTCTGTCCTCAGTGCCTCCAGTGCCTGTTCAAGATCTTTGTCCTGTCACTCTGGTTCTTGTAATGAATCCTCTCTCTCTTGGGTCCCCTTGAGTGCACAGCACAAACTGAGCCATATTTCTTACAAACACTCAAGTGTCCCCATCAACAGAGCTCCATTTGATGAAGTCCTCAACTGGTTGTGTCAAGTGCTAGTATTATTTAATCATGATGTTAAAATTGCTGAAAGAACTCCAGGATCAATCTTATCTTTATAACTGTGATGTTCAGTTTTTGGTGCACGTCTCAGAGGCTGCAGCTGATGATGTCATTGCAACACTAGCCTACAGCCCATGTCTCTCTCCATGTCAGCGGCTTTTTTTTCTCTAAACTCGTGATAGGACTTGAGATTATGTTGTTGCCTGTGTGTTTGTTGTAAGCAGGCTGAGTATAATCTGGGCTTGGTCAATGCCAGGAGAAAGAACAAGCGCAGATATGTCACATGTTTGCGGTCTACAGGAGGATTGGCCTGACAGAGGGAGAGAAGCATGGATAGAACAAATGGGAGTGACACTGTTCCCCTGACCTCAAGCCTTATCAGCTCAGACGAGACGTAAAACACAGTGTGAGTAATCTGGGCCGACTGTTCAGTTTCTGTGCATTGTGTTGCATGCATGAGGGATTAAATACATACAAGCATTCTCTGCGTGCATATACATCTGTCAGTCTGTGTGTTTGTGTGTGTGTCTTTGTGTGTGTGTGTGTGTGTGTGGGCACATCTGCCGCACCCCGCCCTCTGTGTTATCCTTTCTGACCTTGGTTAACCTGTATTCCAATCAGATTTGTGCAGGGACCAGTGGGCAGTCAGATGTGTCAGCTTC
Organism: Thalassoma bifasciatum; assembly: GCA_008086565.1. Taxonomy (NCBI): domain Eukaryota; kingdom Metazoa; phylum Chordata; class Actinopteri; order Labriformes; family Labridae; genus Thalassoma; species Thalassoma bifasciatum. The sequence goes on from RPOG01003266.1 coordinate 23,109, forward strand.
AGCTCAGCAAAGACTTCAGTGCCAGATGTCCAAAACCACATCAGCCCTGCTGTGCTCAAAGCACAACTCATTCTTACTGGTCCAGCCTTCTCTTTAAAAAAACACAGACTCATTCAAATGATGTAAAATAGAAGTAGAAGAGAGGATTAAGAACAGGTTTAAAACCAGCTCTCAGAGCCAGCTTCACTTCTTGATGATGCCTAAAGGGGAGAATGAGATCAGAAAACAAGAGTGAAGTATCGAGCTGGAGGTGCTTTGACTGTCGTGAACGTTGGAGATGAAACCCAGTGAGTCATGAAGATGCAAATAGATACATTACCTCATTGCTTTGAATCCTGGGAAAAGCTGTTTTGAACAAAGATAAATAGTGGTGCATGCCTTAGCAAGTGTCATATCTTTGCCACTGCGCGTGATAGTGCTTATGGGAAACAGGCCCTTTTTCATACCAAACCCTACACCCTCCCCCTTGGTGACAGAGTACCCACTGTCAGAAGTTACACACACAGCACGGTGAAGTCCCCTTCATCAAGGTGTGGGGTTTAATACAGCAGCAAGCGTTAGTACAAACTTCCCTCTCCCAGGCAAAAACAGGAACTGTGTGTTGCCATGGTTTCACAGTGACGTCTAGCAGGAGTTAATTTTGAATAATTTATTTTTGAATGTCAGGGGAAGCAAAAAGCTTCATTTTATTTATCAACAGGGAACTTTTTGGCAGCATGAGTTTGATTAGACTTCATCACCTAAGTGCTGGAATGAGCTCACTAATGTGTCTAAGGTCATTAAATTAGTCTCAAACAAGCCAAAAGTAAGTCAACTGGACCAACTTCGTGTGACTAGAAGAAGCTTCATCAGTTCTATTTTTGGCTTATTTGAGACTTATTCTGACCTGGATGACTAAGAATATCCACAGATTTATTCATACCCATTTTGGGTTGGACACCCTGTTTTGGCTTGTTTGAGACTTATTATTACCTGGATGACTGAGAATATCCACAGATTCAGTTTAGATTAAAACACTTTTTATTATTTTTATTATTATTATTATTATTCCAAGAGGATGGGAGGACTGTACATGCAGCTAAATACACCCACTCCCATAAGATGCTGTAGAACAATCCAGAAGCCTGTCTCAAGCACTGACAGTCACTACTGAACACAAGTAGTGACGCACATGTTCAGCAAGTCAGCACCAGAGAGCAGCCAGTTTGTCCCTTGTGGAGTTAACCAGATTTTTCACCAAGCGCAGCAGGCTCACAGAGAGACTGTGGGTCAAGGTCATCTCTTGAACTATCATCATCAGGATCCAAAATGACGAGGATGGAGGCGATGACCTGAGGTGCGAAGGTGGGCTTCACTTCAAGTGCTGTCCATTAACAGGCTCCTTATAAGGTGTAATGCAAAAACACAGAGTAAGTAAAGTGACAACCATGAAACCCGGCCTACATGGAGACACATTAACACACGTCAGAGTGTGTGTATCCTTGTCCCACTCTTGTTTTTCTGGCTGTTATTTTAAGCAGCTCTCAGGTGAGACGAGGTGAAAGCGCTCTCAGGTACAGGCTGCTGGATGTTATCAGTGGGACACACTAAGGCTTACGTAAGCTCCAGGTTAGACACACCCTCTGGCTCTGGTCTGTGAGATGAGATTAATTCTGACATCATGTTTGTTCTCTGGATGAAGAATAATCTCAGCTGCATCAGGGAGTGTGGAAATGGAGTTTTGGTGTCATGCTGCAGGCAGCTGCCTGCTGAGATCTCTATCTTTCTTACTAATTCATATTTTTATGATTGATTCATTTTTTTTTCCAGTTGCAGATCTCACAGGAAGGATCATAAATGACTTTCAGCCTTTCAGTGCACCATGCACACAGACTGATCAGTCCTGACATCCACAGGGTCTGCACATTTCCATCACATCATGTTTGTGCTAAATCCCAGTTTGAGTCAAACCACAGTGAGCGTATCAGAGCCTAAGGACGTCCACACACTGTCAGGTCAGACTCACACACCACAGAAAACATGTTGTGATTTTGCTTCAGCTAAATGTAGTCCGGAGCATTTTTTTATCCATTTCTACTCAAAGACTCTGTCACACACTTGGTTTGGTCGGACTCTGAGAACAGCAGGTCATCATTCCTGGCACCTCAGCTACTCCAGTGTGTTGCCTGACTCTGTTGGGAGTGGACTCTGGCCCGACCAATACGGGATATTTGGGGCCGGTGCCGATACTGACACTGGGGGCAGAAGAAAGCCGATATCCTATATATCAGCTGTTATATAAAATAAGAACATTGATATGCACAGGTTAAAAACTGTACACAGATTGTTGTAATACCCAAAATATGATTTTTGGTATAACACAGCAACGTTTTTTTTTTAAAGATTTTTTTTGGGCTTTTCTGCCTTTAATTTGATAGAGGAGGACAGTGGATAGAGTATGACAGGGGGTAGAGGGAGTGGGGAATGACATGTGGGAAACAGGCTACAGGCGGGAATCGAACCTGGGCCACCCACTCAAGGGCAAACCTCATGGTGCGCAGCCATATCCACTAGGCCATCTGCGCCCCATGACATAGCAACGTTAAAACACCATGTTATAGTCTTATATTAGAAAAGGGTGGACGTGTGTATTGACAAGAGCATTCATCTCTGTTTATTTCACAAAAAAGCAACTTACACGTTGTTAGAACGCCAGTCTAATATTAGGTCATAGTGGATGTGTGAATCAACAGGAGCATTTATCATTGACCGATTAATGGTCGGACTCTTGTGTGGACTTGTGTGAAGGCTCTTTTTGTGTTCATCATTTCATTTCTGATCTATCATAAAGGTTGATAGAAAAACTTGTCGTTAGATACTGCACAAAACTGTCCGTTCAGTTCTTTTTATTAGCAGGAAGATGGAAAAGAGTCTCTCTAACACTAACCTGCCAACATTTGACTTTGACAAAGCAGGAAACTAAAAAAAGGAATGAGTGTTTACAACACATTTTCAAGGCCATAGGAAAAATATTGGTGGTGGCACTGCCTTTAAACAAACTACTCTTCAGAGAGTAAATGTTAACTGTTCACTGGAGACCCTCAGTTGAACATGTCATTGATTGTCAGCTGGGGGTCACCAGTCAACAGGGTCACACTTTACTCTGAAACACCACAGCTGTCTGAGGTTGAGTTAGTGAATGTTTGTGTATCAGCCTCAGTGAAGCAGGTTTGACTGTTAATAAGTTAGATTAACTGATGAAACTCTGAATCCAGATGGTTACAGGCGGACGCACCCACAATACAAAAATGGATAGAAATTGTAAAAGAAATTCATGAAATGGAAAAAAAATGACTTTTTTATTAAGATTAAGAAGAGATTTGTATATTTCAAGATGGGAAAAATTGACACTTTATTTTGGAATAGTTGATGTGGAGGGTGTCTGCTTCTCATCCCAACTTGCGAAAACAACAGTACCATTTAACATTTCATCAGAACATTAATTTATGAAAATACTGTACAAAACCTATGACTGTAAAACTCCTCGGCAACTGTAAACATTTCAGATCTGGCAACGTTTTGATGTTTTTTGTCTTGTATCTGTGTTTTTATTTTTCATGTTACTTGTCTTTCCTGTCTTCGCTGTTCATAAATGAAAAAATGGAAATAAACTCTAAGTGTTAAAAAAAGAAACTCTGAATCCAGAACAGATTTGATGTTCACAGAAAACTAAAAAGCTATTAAATGTGATGGTTATAAATCCTGAAATATTAAATTAGTAGTCTCTGACAGCTTTGGAGTAGTCCTCTGTCTGGATGTAGTTTTCTGGATCCTTTCTTATGACCCAGGTCTTAGACTCAGCGCTCTGTGTGCTGGTCTTCAGTTTAGAACGGTTTCTGGTTCATTGACACAGGTTCATGTCTTCATTTTCCAGTCTGTAAATGTCTCTCAGTGTTACAGGGGAAGCAAACTTTGAAATTCACTACTGATTCTGTGAGAAAATATTGGAACAAAAAGAACCATGAACAAAGAATACGTCTGAAATCTATCTTTTATTACAAAAACAACAAAGTTCATCTGAGCTGCTGTGGGAAAGTTCTGTCTCATAGAAATTAAATTCACCACAGATTTAATAAAAATAAAGATTATTGGAGGTGAAGAACAACAATGATGATGATCAGGTGTGCCAAATCTTCATAAAATATATCTGCTTCTCTCTCCATGTTGAAATGGAACCCAGCTATGAGAACATAAGTGTATTCGTGTTTGTATGTGTGTGTGTGTGTGTGTGTGTGTGTGTGAAGGAGGTGGATATTGCCTATGTACAGACTAACAGAGGACAGATGGTGGCTCTGTAAAGGAGAAGTCCACAGAAAAGAACTGACTGATGGTTAAAGTCACCTCGTTCCTAAGAAAAGAGGGGACAAGGAGGTCACATGTAGGAGGTCACATGATGGAGGTCACATGGCTTTCACGGAAAGGCTGACAGTGTCTGTATGAGCAGCAGGACTTACTCTGAGGTGACATGTAAAGATTCACAGTGAACGCTGCTGAAGAAGTGAGTTTGTGGAGTCTGAAGAGGCTGTGCATAAAGCAGGTACAGAGCTGCAGCTGCACTGTATCATCTATATGCGTGTGTGTATGTGTGTGTGTGTGTGTGTGTGTGTGTGTGTGTGTGTGTGTGTGTGTGTGTGTGTGTGTGTGTGTGTCTGTCACACACTCAGCTCTGCACACAGGTTCCCGCTCTGTTTGCAGAACCATGAGTCCTCCATCCCTCTGAGAATCCCAGTAGTGTTGTGGTTTCCTGTGAGCGTCCAATTTTTTGGTATAGAGAGTGAGAGGGCTGCAGGTGGACACGTTTGGTTGAAGTCCCTCAGTGGGCCAAGAGGAGGAGCAGGAGCTCATGCAGCAGCAGGACAGTGACACAGAAGATGGGGTCTGGAGAGCTCATCACACAGTGGCCTGAGGANTTATTTGTGAATAGGATAAATAATTTGATGTTAAAATAACATTTCACATTATTACATTGGTTGTACCACCTGACATGGAAATTGTTCCAGTCACCAATGAAGTGAAAAAACCTTTTTTATCAGTATTTCAGAGAAATCTACAAACTTTTCCACTTGGTCACAAATGTCATTTGGGCTCCTCTGGCTGATGCAGTTTCCTGTTTCCTGTTTTATTCTCTTCACTTTAAAATAAAAGTCTAATGTTACGGTTGCACCACCCTGACATTTGACAAGGTGAAAATTACGGGACAAAAGTTTTCTAAATTTCTCAACAGCTTTAAAGTTCTTTTTATTTGCAAAGAATGTTTTATTTAAAAAGGGTCAAGCATAAAATAATGCCACTGTATTTTTAATTTCCATTTACAATAACTGACATTCAATTTTTAGAGTTTAATTACTGTGGATACTTGTCAGGACGGTTGCATCACCTGACATTTTGGGGGTTTGAGGAACCAAAACACAAAAAAACATGTTATATTTTAATAGTTTAAAGATGTGTTCAAATAACACAGGTTTCATAGAATAAAGAAATACATGTGATGAAATACTCAATTCATGATGGAAGGAAATATTACACTCGGACACAAAAAAGGGACGTCATGTCATTGACCCATGTATATTTGAGGAACCTACCTGCTATGGCTTTCCATTTGACTTTAAAAGCTGCATCATTACCCAAGGTTTAATTAAAGACAAAACCCTACAGTCTTTCCCAAAATCATTCTCTCATCCTCCTATATAACATCGGGCTGAATGCTTTGTGACAGTGCCTCAGAGGTGTCAGAAAAGTGGGACAAATTAAACCGCTGTAAAATCACAAATGAAAATGATTGATTTATGTATAATATCATAAAAGGCACATTTTCCTCTGTACAAATTGTTAAAATAATTTCAATGGGACATAAATTAGGATACGAGGAGGATACTATACGGCGTAAAGGTGTCATGTCTCTGGGATAAGTGTTATTTTTTTTTCCTTTTCTTTCATCTTGTTTTGTGTTTGTTTTATTTTGTTACTCACTTGTTTGTCTCGTTTCAGGTCCATTGTCTTCCTGCCCTTCTGTGTCTCCACTTCCCTGATTATCCTAATGTGCTTCACCTGCGTCTAGATGTCCTCACCCTCGTGTCCTCTTATACCCTGTCTCCCCATCCTTCTGTGCCAGTTCGTCATGCGTCCTGTCTGCGTTCCGGCCCTGTTTTTGTCTTCCTTTGCCTCGTACTTGCTTGTCTTCCCCGTGTGCCGACTTCTGGACTGTAATAAAGGTTTTGTTCTTTGCTAGCCAGAGTCCTGCATTTTTTGGGTCCTTTTATTGGTGCGTTACAAAAGATGGTTTACACAATGTCTGCATCAATGTGATATATTATGTTGGCTTTGCACAGTTATAGATTTTGCTGTTTTGGAGTTATTCATGCCAAAATGAGAAAAAAAAGTATACATGTAATTATCATTTCTTTATTTTATTCATTATCAAAGAAAAGTTTAGGGTGGTCCTGACAAAAAGCGGGTGGGCCTGGGACCGTTAGGACTTCCCATTGAGCCACCATAGGCCACACTGTTTAGGTGCAGGACCCTTCGGTTGGAGTGCAATGGATTGAAATGAGGCCTTAAAAGGCACTGACACCTGCAAGACGTGACTTTTCTCATGGTGCATTATCACAAGACCCCCCTGCTGGTAGCACAGGAATTACAGGTGTATATGGGGTGAGATTTGTGCCACTAGAAACTGACCTTGAATTATTTTACTGAATTTGAAAAGCATTATCTGAACCGAAATTCAATGTTTTGAAATTGAATTTATCTGTTTTGGAAGTGAATCTTACCTACTTGAAAAGTCAACTCTCTTTGTACATTCAAAAACACAAAATTCAATTTCAATTCGCAAAATTCAGATTCAGTTTTACAGTTCAAATTCAATACAGGATGGCAGTGCTGCAATCTGTGCTCACTCAGTCTTCCTCATTGGTGCATGGGCCTCATTCATGCTAGATGCACCCATCAGCAATACTGCAACATGCAAACTGTGCAAAGATAATATCTCAATTATTGGCACGAATGTTGCAAATTTCACAAATTTAACTTCATTAAAAACCTGATACTGTTATATTTGAAAATAAAAGGCTTTCATTTCCTGTATTTACTCATATTTTACAAAGAGTTTAACCTGAGCCAGGCCTTACCACAATGATAATCATCATTTTACTGAATAACATGACAGATGCACTAACAGTTGTTCAAGCTGACTTAGAGATGATCCAGAGATGATTAGCTGATGCTGTCATCACTAAGAGACGTCACTTCAGAGGACGTCTCATTTCTCTGTAAACAAATTTTCCCTTGCTCCTCTCTTCATTTCTGTCTTCTCTACATGCACCTCTTGTAGGAGGGACTGAGTAAGTGAACAACACAAGTGAAGGATGTAGGGATGAAACTGTGGAGCTTTGGAATTCACCCCATGCTCCTGCGCTGACTCATCTCACTGTCTGAGGTAGAAAGAGGTTGTTTTTGTGCTTTCTGTGTGTTGGTTCACGCACGACATGCTTCTGTATCTACCTTGCTATTTTCATTTTCTCTTAAACTTGTGGGGATGTTGTGGACGTCACCAGGCCTCTTTCACTCCAGCGCTCTGTGTTCTCTTAATGTGTTTCTGCCCTCATTCCTGTTTTCAATGAGGAGTCAGTGCAGATCTGTTTTTGTGCTCCTATCTGAACCTATCTGACCTAGCTGTTATTTGACCCATCCCCTCTTCTCTTTTAAGTGCCGTTAATGGTTATTTCGTTAAGATAACTCTAAAAACCCTTGGTGTATCCCAGTTTCCCCCAATCCTGACAACAGATGCTCTGAGAAAATAAAGTCAAGTTACTCCTTACTATTTCAAGTGCTAAGGACAACAAAAATGAACAGTCCTCACTTGGGCTGAAAGATATATCGTTATCGTTCTGGGATTGAGAAATGAAAATTAAAGATATTAATATCCCAATAACGATTATATCAATGATATAGATTTTCCCAGCTCACTCTGCATGTAAAACTCAGACAGTTGTATGATTACTGGTGACTTTCTAATAATGTTGATGACTGACAGTGAGCTTTAATCAGTTAAGCCCACTTTCCACATCCTGTTATATGATGATGCTTTTATTTATTTTTTTGAAAAATGCATAGTTTCTTCTAATCACAGAGTCATATTGTATCTTATCCATGTTGAGATATCTGGCATTAATATCAAAATATGACATTTTTGTGTTTTGAAGCCTGCTGGGGCTTTCTTGACAATGTAAAATAAACCTGATTTATGGTCAACCAAGCGAAGGGCAAAAAGATGGAGCTGAGGTCGGCCTAACGGCTGAAAGCTGCAGAGGGCCCACCAATTCAGTGCCTCTAATTAGACAGAAGTTGAAGCTGTAATTGCTAAAACAAGTTAATTGGAGAGCTCTCCACAGTTTGACTGGACAAAGAGAGAGATTTCTACACCAACGTGAGTTTTTATTTTTTTAAAAATGGGGCAGTCTCAGGGGTACAACTGACAGCTCTTTTCATGACTTAGGCATCTGTCTTTTGAATTTTAAAGCCAATTTCACATGAGCAGGGCAAGATCAGCTTCAATATGATGCTTTGTTTTCATGGGGCAGTTATGGCTCAGTGGTACGGATGTCATCTCTTGGTAGGAAGGTTAGGGGTTCAGTCCCAGCGTCAGCAGTCTCATACTGAGGTTTCTGTCGGGAACACACTGAACCCTAAACTGCTCCCACTGTTGATCAGTGATGTTTTCAATGTGTAAGCTAAAACGGTTTGTACCATAGCAATCTGTACCATCAGTGTGTGAATGTGTATTTGTGAAAGGGATTAGAAGAGTGAAAGAGCTTTGAGTGCTCTGAGAGTCTAAAAAAGAGCCACAGATGTACTGATCCATTTATTTGTGCTTGTTTTTGTGTAATTACTTTTTTTTTTGCAGCCAGCTGCTGAAACATTTAATCAAATGGTATAGAAACCGATGAAACATGGCTTTAAGGGCATCAGCGCTGGGCAGTAACATCACTACAGATATCGACATTAGTAGTTAACTACATTGTTTAGTAACAATATAGTAGCTTTGTTGTTTTTAAAACCAAACGTTTTAGCTGATTTCTTGGTCATTTAGTACAATAGTGCAGTAGAAAGCAGGGTTGTGTTCACTATCATCTTACACTTGAAAGAATGAGACAGTGACGCCATGTGCCGATTCGAGTGTGTGTGTGTGTGTGTGTGTGTGTGTGTGTGTGTGCAGTCACACAACAGTCCTTGAGCTGTTTCCTGATACTTCACTGCATAGAACACATACACTCAAACAAGTACACAGAATTGTTTGCCTCACTGACAGATGACAGAAGAGCTTTAACCAAAGGAGTCAACAGTCTACACAAAAAGTTACTTCGGTTTATGTTAAAAAAAGGAGAAAAACAATGTGTTCAGGTGGGTTCCACACACTGTAACACAATGCCACTACCACTTCAAGACACTAGGTGGCCTACTTCAGTCAATAACATAGAGCAAAACAAAACGTGTGTCATGTGATGTGTGATTTTTCATTTTTCTACTTATTTACTTCCAGATATATCTAGATCCAGTGAGCAATTTCATATTTAAAAAAATATAAACTATGAAAAGTTGTTGACAAAGAAAACCTGTAAAGCTACTTTGAGAATGAATCAATCAATCAATAAGGGCATTGATATCAATACAATCTTAACAATACACATCCCTAGTGTTATGAAGTTTTAATGGTTTGAATATGATGAATATTGTGGAAGAAGAAGTGATCCAAAAATGTGCTACAGATAAATAAAAAAGCACTTTATTCTTGTTTCATTTACACACACACACACACACACACACACACACACACACACACACACACACACAGAGTAACATAAACTGGACCTTGATTCATCACAGTTCACTCAGCCTGCACCCCACTGGTACAACAACCAGAAAGAACTGACGTCAAGCAATAAAAGACCTAATAATACAATATATAAAGACCAGAGCCATTGGTTTTTAATACACAACCTTTCCACCCAAGTGATGAAATGTCCTTTGAAAACAGTGAACTATCGCACTGACAGAGCAGAATGAACAACAGTGAGACAGATCAAGAGGCTGCAGCACTTCCAACAGTTCCACAGCTCTAAGTCTTCTTTCAGTGTCTCTAACAGACACCACAGAACACCAACGTGACGTCTTCATGACGCATCGTTTATCTGGACTGACCTCTAGACTCAGATAAAAGGGATCAGATGTGTTTGTGTGTCTCACACAGTCTGACACAGTTATTACAACTCAACGGCCCTGCTCACTGTTACTGCTGCTGGACATCACCTCATCAGCACTGCTCGGTTTGCCTTGCTGTCAACTTCAGCTGCATCAACTTGGACGGGAGGACATGTCGAAGTCACAGCAGCAGTACAGCTGTCATAAATAGAGAAATGAGCCAGAGAGACAAACTGTGCAACAGGCCATAAACATGTTTGTTCCTGCTGTAAAGACTCAATACAGGGCTCTCTACTTTGCTTTTTCTTGATACTGACACTCTCGGATCAAAGTTGGAGCAGTGAGCTAATATTTTCAACTGACACCATCATGAATCTTTGATTTCTCAGAGGAGCAGCGCTAACTGATTCAGCTCTCCCTCATCTCTGCGTCTCATGAGCTGTAGTGAAGACAGCTTAACCGTGAAAATATTTTGAGCTGATTTCAAAATGACTTGTGAATAATTGACCTCATTTCACCGCATCAGACAGCCTCTTAAAGAGGAGCCCAGTGAGCTGCTCCTGCACAGACTGCTCACAGTGTTTGCCCCCAGACACAAGTGTTTTTAAACCCTTACCAAAGGAGCTTTGAGTCTCAGTTAGAGCCACCAGAGCAACACCAACATTCTCAGTCTACATTACAGGCAGATTTTACAGCTCAAAACCAGGAGGAGCATGTCAACTACTCGTTCTGCTCTTCTCTTAAACATGTGGAGTCAAACATGGTTTCATAACCAACGGCTACTTTAGAATTTTTAATTTTAAAATGTCATTTTTAGTCTTGTGTTCATCACAGACTCATTTCTCGGCTGCTGACAAAGAGGATCTGCACTTCCTGGATCTAAACCCTCTTGGTTTTACCTCCAAAAGGCAGTTAGGCTGTTCATCCATCAGTTTCACATCCAGGCATGAAAACGGGGCTGGAGTGAAAAAGGTGAGAATTATAAAATCCCTCTAGGAGGGTACGGGGGCATGCTCCCTTGGAAGAAAATTTTGAATATTTTGTGTTTAAAAGCATCAATCCTATGCATTTTGAGAGAAAAATCGAGCAGAATCAAAAGACAGTATGAATGTCAGAGGCTGACATTAAGGTCAATTTGTGGGCCAGCGGCAAATTAAATGAACTGGTCCCACTACTTCAACTACTGGCCTAGGAACGTGACTTTTGGTTTGAAAAATGAAGGTAAAACAATTTACTTTCAATATTGGGCAAAGTAACAGTTGTGATGCAACAAGAATCCAAACATTTTTTTTATTTATGAAGTTCTTCATTTCAAAGGAACATTAATAGGCTCATGTGTAGAATATTACTACATAAGCGTCTTCATGTTCTACTAACTGTGTTAAGCTAATATGATGTAACTGGACCTAAACATTGCTGAGTGATTGCTAATAATTAGTAGAGCTCCTGATACATACATACCAAAAAAAGAGTACAAATTCATTCCTGCAAACAAACTTTACTGTAAGATAAAACTTTTGTTAATTAATTTACTTTAAGTGTCACCAAATCGCAAATTTAAATTTCGAGTTTTAAATGAAGTTCATATTTTTCACGTCTTACACTGCCCCTTTAAGGTTTCTCAGGGTGATGTGCTTTTTACCTACATTGATGAATGGTCGTTAAAGGCATCAGGACCTCAACATAGGAGTTACCTCGCACTTTTTCCATGCCCACAGCCCACAAGTATGATTATATTAAGTTCATAGTTAAGCTGCTGAGGTCATAGAGCTTAGAAGAAATTGTTGATAAGTTCAAAGTCACACACACACACATACACAGAGACGTGCACACTCTGTGTAGCAAACAGCAGGAAAAATAATGTCACAACCACCACAAGAAACAGAAAAAATAATCTCTGCATTTTTGGGTGAGAACTGGTAGAAAAGAGGTAACAGACCTCAAGTGTCACTGTGGCTGCAGACAATAACACATTTTTTACCTTTTTGGTCAAACAGAAATTATGAATTAATAATAGAAGTTGAGGAGAAGGAGTCAGGACAATGTGCCGGTACTGCTGTGTGAGTTAATAAGCAACAACATGGACCTGTCCTTCCATCCGACACTATAGGGACTGTAAGATCTGTATCCAATAAGATGAAGCAGCTAACGGCGCTAACCCAGCACCAGAGAGAAAACTAGAGGACAGAGCAGCATCATGCTCATCACAGAGACATGGCTAACAGAGCTAACAACAGACACAACACAACATTGGAAGGATTTCACCTGTGAGCAAACAGGAAACAGGAGAGTGAGACTGAACAGACTGAAGAAGAAGTCCAGTTCAGTCCTGGACCCTGTGGAGGTGGAGGCTGACTGCAGGATTATGGACAAGCTGTCATCTCTAATTGATCTTCTAATTAACTAACTTTTCGGATTATTTAACTCATTTGTACTTCTACTTCTTGAAGTGGCATTCAGTGGCAGCTTGTTACAGCAGCTCTGTATTTGTTGTTCTTTTTGAGTTGACCCTTATCATATGATTATGTTTATATCTTTTGATGGAACTTTTGTCCCATACATTTCTTGCGTTGCTGCTGTGACTGTGGATTTCCTCATTGTGGGATGAATGAAGTAGTATATTATCTTATCTTAAATGAAATGCTGGAGGAAGAATAGTTTGATAAGAGAAGAAAAAGAGCAGCTAGCTGATGTGAGTCTGCTCACCCTTTCGCTCTTTTCCCTGTTACCTCATAGCAGTTGGACCTCAGTCAGACTAGCTTCTGCATGTGAATGAAGACAGTGTAACTGAGCATCCTGCTGAGAAGACAAGTTCCAGCTTTCAGGGGAAAGCCCTGAGCTTCTGTTAGGCCTCAATGGGCTACAGCTCTGTCTACAAACCCCCCCCCAAAAAACAGCTCAGTCAAAGCAGCGTGCTGAAGGCTGCACTGTTTCAAAGATTTAAGGGATATTCAGATTTTCACCAGAATGACCCAAACAGCTCTGCTGGACATGACAAGGAGATGTGGCAGACACAGAGTCAGGTCAGCGGGCTGGATGTGTTTATTTCAACCAAACACGAAACAAAAAGACACTCTGATTGCTACTGCAGTCCAGAGGAAAATTAGATTCATAACATGGGATAAAAAGCATCAGAGCAAAAAGGACAACACAGGATGATCCAGATTAAGACCAGAGGAGAGTACTCAGTGTTGCATCTGGAAGTGAGGTCACCATGATGTCACGACACACACTCTGCTGTTTGTATTCTTAGATCAGACTACTCCCTATCAATCGTCTGAGCTGTAATGTAAATGATGCACACACTCAATCTGCTTAAAGACTGCACAGTCTCATGTACAGCCACAGATAATCCAGTCAGGCAGATTAAATACGTTACAAACAATGGAACGGCACAGTTCAGCGTGATTAACTAACCTCCACCTCTCTAGGAAGGCACATATCTTTGCCTTAGCTGCTTCTATTGTGAAGTCACTCACCGTGCTGATCTCTACAATGATCTGTGTGACATCATGAGCAGGTCTGATCTCCAGTTGTACCTCTGTATGAACCCAGCTGAGCTCTGGCTATGTGTGACGCTCTGATTCATTCCCTTTTCTATGTTTGCACTCTGCCTTTAAGCAAAGAGAAGATTCACTGGCCATCTTTACTCTGTCATGTAAAGGCACTTAAGCTTCCAGACATCTCCAGATAAGAAACACAGTGAAATGTGACTTCTTTCTTCTAACCCTAACCCTAACCCTATTGTGTGATCACAATAAAGGAAGTCCAAGTCAAATGAAGTTACATGTGAGGACAGCTAGAGGGAGCCTGGAGATACGAGGAGCAGAGAGTGGTCCTGGCCAGCAGCCCAACCAATGACCGCTTACAGGAGTAAAGCTCCTGTACATGGGGCGCACATCCAAAACACCAGGCCAAGGACGCCCCAACAGAGGAGCTTTTTAATCCAGCTGACATGCTGATGTGAATCTGGATGATCCTTTGTTAACTGCTCCACGAAACAGATTAAACTGAATTGGCATGGCTGCACTCTGTACACAGCTTATGTTCATTTATGTATGCTAAGCTAAGCTAAAAACATCATGGGAACATGAAGCTCCTAACCTGCTAAAGTAACTTCACCAGCCATCCAAACGGCAGGCAGATTGGTGGACTGGGTTTGCAGATGTTTTATTTCAATGGGGGTACAGAGAGATCCTGTTTTATTTTACTGTATCTTTTGAATATCTTAAATCACCATGTAAAAGTGCCTCCTCTCTGTACAACTCATGAATGCGATGCAGAGTAACACAACTGAAGTAGAAGTTTACAACATATTGTACCTCTCTTTTATCTCTTATTCCATTATTATATACAGTTCAATGAATATTCTTTGTTGTAAAATTGGGACCTGCAACATTTGTTGTCATTGTGTCTAGGGCAGTCATAATTATTACAATATTCACCGATTGCGATTATTTTTCATATTCGCGATTATCTTTAATAATCGTGATAACCGTGAATTCTTTATTTTGTCCACAAGGTTGCATAAAACGGCCCCGAATCTGACATCATTGTGCTGCGCCAGCACGGCATATTAGCAAGGCAAGGCCAATAACATGGAGAGTGAGGAGGTTCTGGTCCCAAAGCCACGTACAACGGCACTGCTATGGATGCACTTCGGGTAAAAGCCTAACGATAAGGGAGAGCCTGGTAACGTGGAGGAAGCAATATGTAAACTTTGCCGTAAAAAAGTGCTGGTCAACAGCGCTAATGTAACGAATCTGAAGCAACACCTGCAGACCCACCATCCACAGCAATATGCAGAACTTGGAAAGACCACAGCAGCACAATTTCCAGCCGGTGTAACAGCAGCTGGGGCATCCCATCAACTGGCTCTTGGAGAATCTTTCAGACGACACTGCAAAGCCTTGTTTCCACCAAGTGGATCAGTTCGGTTCATCTCGGTACCGCACGCATTTTGTGGCGTTTCCATAGACTAAAACCGGGACAGGTCCCCAAATAAGCGACCCGTACCGCTCCACTTTTCAGCACCCTTCTGTTGAGGTGCCAAGCTGCTCCAAACCGGCCCCAGGGGTGGGGCTATAATCACTGCAGTACGTTGATTGGTCAAAAGATCGGTAACTTTCCGTGTGACAGCGGTAATAAAGAACAACACACAACCCCGCACGCAGCCTTTCCTGAAACAAAGCTTCATTACGTTATGGAATAAAGAGCCACATGCTGATCACAAAGTAGAAGAGTTGTTGGATGTCCTCCATCTTTCTCTTTGTTTACAATGCTGCTAATTTCTCCATTGTTGCATTTATTTGCGGGGTAGACTGTATAGCGCTGGTAGCTCTGCAGTGACGTCACACGCTACGCAGCCGACGCGGCTCTCGACATCCGGCCCATCAAGCAGGGTACGGTTGGCTGTGGAAACGCGCACAGGATCAGGCTTTACTGATCTGACCCTTACCAAACTGTACTGATTCGTACCAGACTGCCTGGTGGAAACAAGGCTCAAATATAACAGGACAGTGTAACATGGTTCATCACAAAGGAAATGCAATGCAATACACAATTTGTATCATTTCTATGATGTAAACTGAAGGACCAAATGTAGTGCCGGTCCCAAATATCGGCTCAAGAAAAACAGTGACGGTCCATTACTTCAGCTCAGGGTGGGATATGAAAAGTTGCGTGTTGCAGACTCTTTTGTAAACACCATACAGGTGAGCATCTCTCTGAAGCACTGACAGGCTGTGACAGAATGGAAATTGGGGAGGGGCCACAGTACAGTACCTCGTATTACAGACAACGCAAAAAACATGGTGAATGCAGTCAGTGTGACAGCTGGATTAGGGCCACACATTTCCTGCTTTGCACGTACTGTTAATCTTGTAGCCAAGAATGCAGTCTCAATAAGTAAGGTAGTCCAGCTCCTCGGGAAGATTAGGACCCCATTCACATGACAACCGTTTTAGGGTGAAACACAAAAGTATGCTGTGCTGATCTCTCATTTACATAGAAACTGCATTTTAGCCAACCTAAAGGACAGACTTTTGAAGATGGACCCCCAGAGTGAAATTATTTTCTGAAACACTATTGCCATGTAAACTGCAAGCTGGAGTTTTCAGGGGAAACACTGATGTCACGCTCCGCTTTATGCGTAGCACACTTTCATTGTGGCAACTCGAATTGCCATGCGCAAACTGGACAAAAAAAACAACAGCAGTAACAATACCACACTACAATATTGTGCCTATGCTGCTGAATCTTCTGACTGTCTTTTGACAAAATGTGCATTTATTGCACTATTCCTGCATTTAGCAAAGAAGCATTCAGTATCAATATCTACACCAGAACATCAGCTCACCTCTGCTTCAGCCTCTAAACTGTTGTCATATACACAGCTCCTACAGTTATGCCACCATCTGGGCATGACACTAGCATGCATACTACAGCGTTTTCAGTCCCTCAGCTTTTCCGTTTAAAAGCAGATTTCATTCACTATGTAATTTGCAGTTTAGGGTGAATGAGGACTTAAGTGTCCCTGCTGCTATGAACATTTTTTTTCCATTAAAGGTGGTGACAGTGGGCATTTTTTTGCTAATGTTCATACACTCAAGAGACTCAAGAGCCAAACACCTGAAAATCCTGATAATATTGTTTCATTCTTTCACCACATTACAACCGCTTTCATTGCCACACCGGATAGCTTCTCTCACCCGCTATCATCAACACACAAAGTCACCTGTGCACTTGGTGTGCTGTGGCTGGCTGATCACCACCCATAACCACACAAACTCTCAGCCTAGAAACTTCCTGAGTCAAACA
The DNA here is from genome assembly GCA_008086565.1 of Thalassoma bifasciatum. Classification (NCBI taxonomy): domain Eukaryota; kingdom Metazoa; phylum Chordata; class Actinopteri; order Labriformes; family Labridae; genus Thalassoma; species Thalassoma bifasciatum. The sequence continues at coordinate 40,164 of RPOG01003266.1, forward strand.
AAATATCAACATAACAGGAACGGGAAGGGGCAGAGGAGGGGGTTGAGGCAGACACAGGTACTGACACGTTTAAAAGCTCATAGATAAAGATTGAGCAAAATAACTCCTGTAAAAGTTGAAATTTTGTTGTACAAGAATCCTGCAGACTCTACCTTTAATATTTTCAGAACTATTGTCTTATTTGTCAACTTATCATACAGGGTCAACTCAGAGACCAGTCAACCTCAGATGGAAAGTCAGAGGTTTTTGAGGATATCATTGCAGAGCATTTTTAGAGCTCTTGAAAACAGGGGTGAGAATTACCAAACCTCATAAAAGATCCTCAGACAAGAAACCTCAAAAAATCATAGACAGCCTTCCTGTGGTGGAGGGGAAATGAGCATATGTTCTCTCACATTGATAAGTTGGCATGACGTTACCTTGCAGTCCAAATACAGATCTTGTCTTTTTGCATAGAATGTGGACAGGCTAGCCTTTTTGCAGAAACATATGATGATAAAATGAGTAGAGAAGTGTTGTTTAGGGACAGTGCAAGCGTCTGTTGGCTTGATTTATGCTGCATTGAATTATTTATAGCTTGAGAATCATAGATTATTTATTTTATCATTTTAGATAACACGGTGACACTTAACATTTGGTATGAAATCCAGCATCATTTTTTTCCATTGTCTCAGACTTTGCACTTTAATATCAGGTTCAAAAAAGCATCTTTCCATTTATTCTTTGGCAAACATTAATGCGGCTTGGAGACAGTCTGGGGAAAGGTCTGGGGAGTAACTTGGGGGGGAATCTGGGGGACCTAAACTACTTTAGGTGGTAGCAGTACTCTCTTTGATAGAGTGACCGGCATAGATATGGGTACAAGCTGTGAGATGAAGAGAGAGATAATAGTGGTATGTTCCAAAATGGACAAGTTCAGGAAGCTCACACACAAACAGAGTAGGTGTTGAAGTATTTGGTGCTAAAGCACAGAGGGTCTGTGCAGTGTTATCAATAAGGACATGTGATCGAGCATTGGCTTATGGCTAAAATACAAGCTAAAGGCTAAACAGACTAAGCTGTTCGTGATTCCAACCCATCCATCCATTTTCTTAACTGTCTATCCTGCTATTCAGGGTCGCGGGTGGCTGGAGCTTATCCCAGCTGTCATTGGGCGAGAGGCAGGGTACACTCTGGATTGGTCGCCAGTCCATCGCAGGGCTAACACAGAAACAAACAACCATTCACGCGCACACTCACACCTACGGGCAATTTAGAATAATCAATTAACCTAACGTGGGCATGTTTTTGGACTGTTGGAGGAAGCCGGGGTACACGTAGAGAGAACATGCAAACTCTACACAGAATGGCCCACCTTGCCTGAATGGGGAATCAAACCGGTGACCTTCTTGCTGTGAGGCTGAAGCGCTACCCGCTGTGCCCAACCTACATGCAGCAATTGTACTGCAGTGATCTGTTCAAACCTGAGAGTCTCTGAATAAAAGAGTCAGGTTACGTTTGCTCTGGTTGGTAGATGAGCTCTGGTAGAACATAACCAGGATTCACGTATGAGACGCAAAATGTCCCAGAGCACAGGGCTGTGAATAGCTCTAAATCTCAAGAATGGTACAAACTGAGCTCAAATGCTTATAAAGAGCAGAGTAATATAAAGCTGCCTCTCTCATAGACCAGATCTACACCTTGTTAGCTTATGTAACACACTAAATGGCCTTTATCTTATTTCAATGACTGAATATCATTTCTGCCTCTGTGTCAGGCGCAGCAGAGTTCCACACACAAACACGCTACAGCACAAAAACAGACGAGCACACTCTGTAAAGTGGATAGAGAGTCAGGAAAAATAATGCGAAAACCGACACAAGAAACTCAGAAAAATAAAATTAAAAAAAACTTTATTCGCGCTCTTGACTCCCTCCTCCCCTCTGCCATTTTGTTTGTTGCTTGTCACTGTGTGTGTGTGTGTGGGGCAGAGGGGTTGTTTGTCGAGTGACTTGTGAAAGAGAAAGAGAGAGCAGAGTAAGCAGTGCAACTGTTCAAAGATTTGTCTCTAATAAGAGTATTCCTCTTTTTCAAAGGGGATCTCCCTGAAAAAAAAAAAATCCTGTAACCAAACAAAAATGACAAATTGAAATGTAAATAATCAGCGCAAAAGTCAATTCTAATCTGACCAAGAGTAATACAAATAACTATGAAACTAAAATCCAATTGGGTAGGCTGGTTTTGTGTGTGGCAAATTTCTCACATTTGAAGTTCTGAGAGTATCACCATGAAGCTTAAGACAAAGCTCCAAATCATCAGACTACTTCAGTAATGAAAAAGTAGCCTCTGACTCAGACCTTTTCATCTGCTGCCTCACTCACCCTGCAGGACAAAAAAGAACAACAGATGTGCATTACATAAACCAAACTGTAGACACACTTAACCAGCAGTCCTCTGTCCAGTATGAAGAGAAGAAAAGAGACATCTGTGTGTAACATCAGCTGTTCACCTCAGTCTGCAGGACAAAACAGCAGAGAAGCTACATGAGGACGGTCTGCAGGTCATTACAAAGCAGCAAATAGATGAGGACAGTCTGCAGGTCATCACAAAACCCACATGTGAACAGTCTGCAAGACAACACAACACAACACAGTGCCTACACGAGGAAAGTCTGAGGGTCATCATTGCTCACAGTTTCACAACAGCATGCTTGCTATGTTGCCTCCTTAGACTTTTTGGTGCCCAAAGCTCTTGATCAATTGTTGCTTGTTCAAAACCCTGCTGTGCTCATTCTTCAAGCTCAAGCTCTTTTTATAAATGTGGTCTGTTTCTTTTGGGTATAGTGAGTTTACTGTATACACTGGCCCAATTCCAATTCCTTTCTTAACCCTCAATCTTAACCCTCAAGCTCAACCCTCAATCTTAGTAGCCCTCAAAACCAAGTGTTAAGGGCTATCTTGTGACTTAGAAATGGGACACCCCTTAAATGCAAGTGAAATTGTTGTGGACTGTCTGTCAGTTATTCCTTCGGTTAGCATTATCAAAAAAATATCTGTATAAATAGCACAACCACGGACATATTCAGCTGTCACAGCATACCATAGTTTATTGAAAGGTAAACACCAGCTATAACTATCATTACATAACTCTGCAGCTACAGGAGATGACATTAGCCTGGTCATCTTATACCATTATCGGCACAAGCATGTTATATAGGCTGTTATCTTGATAAACAACTACATTACCACGGAGAAAAAAGACCATTTTGTAATGTTAACTAACTTAAACAATAGCAACATGGCTTGTCCGCACCGGACGCTATTGACAAAAGATCGTAAAATAAAAATAAATGTTATGCAACAACGAGGTAAATAATCCATAAAATGGGTCTAAACTAAGATAATACAATGGTTTTCGTAATATTTATATCTCCATTAACAAAGAAAATACTATATTTGTAGCTCGCCTTCTCTGCCGCTTTGGACGCCATGTCTATTTACCGACAATACGCAATGCATTCTGGATGTCCCTTAATCCCAAGGGTGGTGTCGGAAAATCTCAATATTGAGGGAGATACAGCCTCAGTCTTACCCCTCAACCTTAACATTCTGAGAATCGAGACAGCTCTTACACTTCGCGGGAGCGCGCATTTTGAGATTGAGGGTTAAGAGTGAGGGTTAAGACAGGAATTGGAATTCACCCAGAGTCTTTTTTTCACCTCTGCTGAACACAGTTAAATCTGTCAACTCTTGTACCCATCTTCAACATACTTTGCATACACTGAATCTTTCTGAGCTTGGTCACTGCTCTCTCTCTGGTGATCATTATTTCTGCCTTAACGCTCACTCAGTACATTGAACTCATTCACACAGTGGGTTAGGTCTGCTGTTCATCACTGACCTTATTAGAGCTGTTTTTACTATCAAACACCTAAGAACTGTCAAGTTCAGCATCAGCTGTGCCTGTCATAGCTCTACTACCTCTCTGCTCCACAACCAAGGCATGTCATAGAAAATAGTAATCACAAGGTACGTGGGTGCTGATAGTCTCATTTTAAATTAAGGTTTATGGACAGATAAATGTATAAAAGTGAGGCTGTTTCTAAATCGCTCTGAAAGTCCCCACAGAGCCTTCTGGGAATGATGTTGGACCACATCAACAAGAGCTCCGTTCACATGGGAGGCTGACTCCACGCTGCCTGATCCACCCTCTCTCCAACCACTGGACTCGCCTCCTCCGCAGAGCAGCTGAAAGCTGGTCAGCTTCTCAAATCTTCTTCTAGGACAGGCATGCTGTCCAGCCAGGCTGGTAACACCTTACCAAAGAAGAGGACAGCACGCACACACACATACCACCATCTGTGCCAAGAGAAGAGTGGCCACTCTTTGTTTTCTTGCTGACTTCCTTACTCTTTTTTAAAGCACTGTTCAAGTTTTTTGGTCATGCCGTGGAAGTTTCTTCACTATGTCAAGAAAAACACAACGATAGTTTATGGTTTTCTAGTGAATACACTCCCGTTTGAACACACACACACACTCACACAGCCTTAACAGAGGAGTGTGTGAGTGTGTGATTACAGTTGTTACAGCAGAGAAGCTCACCCACACACTGAGCAGTCTTAGGACTGTCTCTGTCATTACCAACAACAGGAGCCCAGACACTCAATATCAATGCAAGTGTGTGTGTGTGTGTGTGTGTCAGGTGTGCGTGCTGAAGGCCTGCACACAGCTGCTGTCATCCTCTCCTCAGGGCTCAGTGGACTCCTCTAAACTTGGCAGAGCTTTAAATATTAACAATACGCTTCATGGAGCTGCAGTGGGGCAGGTAGATGAGCTGAGGGAAGGTGGACCAACCCACCCACCATCTGTCAGAGCGCTGGCAGAGCTGCTGTCAGAAAGAAAAGAGGCAATTCACGTCAAGTCTACTAAAATGTACCCCTGATAGGAAGAGGCTATTCCCTTCTGAGGGATGTGTGTCAGGCGTGTGGCGGGTATGAGTGTTGTCAGGTGTATCAGACTTGTCAGGTCTGTGAGTGCTGTTAGGTGTGTGAGGTGTGGTCAGGAGCACCAACACTCCATCACGCTCGGTTTATTCCAGCAGCTGTGGGAGCTGAGTGAGAGGCTTAGTCTGGAGCACCTGGCGAAGCTCCACCAGGTTGTATTTGGACTCACAGCAGAGCAACAATCTGAGCTCCAAACAAGGCTCAGGGAACCAGGGGTGACTATGACTCTTAACCAGTTACAGGTGTGCTCAATATGTAAGGAAAAAACCCAGAACACCAGATCTCAGGGACAGAGAAGGAACTCCTCAGGCTCTCCATGAGCCAAAGCATAACTGAACAGAGAGAGGAAAGTCACAGATCTACGACAAGCCTGGTGTGAGACTCTAGAGGATTACACTCTGGCTTCACAGTCTTTAAGGCCGGCACTGATTCATATGCGTGGAAGCTTCTAGATGGCACACACTGCAGAATATGGACTCTGATTGGTCAATATATTCAATGCAAAACAAACAGAATATGGCTGATGAGACAGCTAACTGTTTTCAACAACTCATCACAGATTCAAAATGACAAGAAGAAGAAACAAGAACTTGCATTTGGAGGTGTGACAACTTACTGGAGAGTGAACAGTTCACTTAGTAACCAGAACTCTGCAGACATGATATTATTACTCAAACAATCAATCAATTCTTATTCATTCAAGGATTCAAGGAGTTTTATTGTCATTCATCACATGTAAAACATGGATGGAACGAAATTAGGTTACCCTGGTCCCGGAGCAAGCCCAATTGTAGAAACGACAATAAATAAATATATACAAATATATGAATAAAAAAGAGAATAAAAGAAGAGCACAACCAACTAGCCTTTGTAATAAATAGATAGAATAAAATAACAATCTGTGCAAATATTGCAGTGAGCACTAAAGGGGACCACCAGAGTTCAACAGTCTCACAGCTTCGGGAAAAAAGCTGTTCCTCAGTCTGGTTGTCCTGCTCTTGATATTCATATATATACATATATATATTCAACATACTTTGTACTTTCCAAAGATTTTACCCGGTCAAAACCAGTTAACATTTATAAAATGTTATTTAATTGACAGAGAGCCAACATCAAGATGAGATATAAAGTCTTATCTCATCTTAACCCACCATGAGTACAGCACTTTACGATTGGGGGGTGGGAGGGCATTGAAGGGGGCGAGAGAGAGACATCAGATAGAGAAATACCTCTTTTCCACCAGCTTTCATTCAGTGCTGGTGCTAGTGCCAGTAATTATTTGGTTCTAATCCCGTTCTTCCTAAGAACTGGTTTAGTTTTTCATCAACAGGGAGCCAAGCTGGAGCCACGTGGTTGCATCACCATGCAACATCGGTGCGTCGCTGCATACCTGGCCATTTCAGTGTTTTCCCTTGGTTTCCGGGTGGACTGTGGCCACGGTGGGAGAGGGTAACACTGTTCACGGTGTTGCTATCTTCATTTTGATAGGGCTGGGAGCACTTAAGAGGAGAGACGCTTTCTGTGTTTCCTGTGGTGGTTCTCTCAGTTTTCTGTCCACTCATCAGTGTGTGTGTGTGTGTGTGTGTGTGTAAACGTTTGTATGGCGAAACTCCACTGTGCACGATACAGAGAGCAGAGGAGAGTCATAAACAAGTGAGGATGAGGCAGAAATGGTTCCATCATGTAACTTGATAAAAATATCTGAAGCTTCGAATGAAGCTTTTTAGACAGTTGAAGAAAAGAACAAGGTGTAGACCTGATCAGTGGTCAGTTTGTAACTGCATGCGTTGCTGCTTCAGTGTTTCCCCGGTGTTTGCATCCTACAGGCGGCTGCTGGAAACACTGTGCACAAAGTTTTTTTTTTCCTTTTGATGGACCTGTGAGCGTTCTAGAGAAGTGTATATTCTGAATTCCTTGTAGCGATCGTGACATTATTTTTCCTGCTGCCTGCAACACAAAGTCTGCTTGTCTCTGTGCATGCACTCATGTGTGTCCATGTGCATCAGACACCCTTTTCCACCAGTTCTGGTTTAGTGCTGGTGCCAGTGCTTAGTTGGTTCTAGTCCCATTCTCCTATGAACCTGTTTGGTTTCCCACTGCCAAGGAGCCAGAGTGAAAAAGCCATGCACGATATAGAGAGTGGAGGAGAGTTGGGAACACAAGGCAGAAATGATTCCATCATGTGATTAAGGTCAGTAATATAAAGCTTTTCATTTTTTTTTAAAAGAACAAGGTATCATTCTCTATCAGAGAGTTAATGCATTGCTGCTTCAATTTCACCAACATTTCACGTTTTGAATGATACAACGCAGACAAAACAGCAGACAATTGCTTCAGTAGCTTTTCTTTTTAAATTTGACTGTTTTTCACAACTGACTGTTGTTCGTGGTAACCCTGTCCCACCGTCCCCTGACCAAGTTGGTGCTTGTTAAGCTCCAGTTTTTTGGCACCTGGAACAGGTCTTTGTCAGTGGAAACACAAAGAACTAGGGATAAGTCAGGTACTGGCCTGGACCTAGCAATAGCACCAGTTCTGTTGAAATGGGGTAAGAGACACTCAAAGACATAGAGAGACAAAGAAAAACACAAAGACAGAAAGAAACAGGTACACAGGGGGGGACACAGAGAGACACAGACTCTTTTGGCAAATTATAGTGAGCATGAGGGAGCCCAACTCCTTCATCACTCCTTAAAAAACAAGTGGAGCAGAAATGAAGAAAAAAGGCTCCACAGTTAGTAAGGTCCAGGCTCAAATAAAAGGTGAAAGGTGCAGGCTCAGATGGATGCATGCTGGGAAATGAAGTAAAGCTCCTGCAGTGACATGATGATTGATTTCCGAGATTTTACACTCACAGAAACAACACACCAGAGCTGTTCACACTTTCAATCATGAAAAGCCTCAGAAACCCAGCACAACTGTGATTACCTGTGAGTGTGAGTGTGTATCAGGTGGTTTCTCCTCCACCAGGAGGCACTGTGGCTCTGTTTCACCCCCTCCCTCTGACTCACCCGCTCTGTGCTGCAGCTGGAGGATAGCTGTGATCCCTGACAGTGGTGAGGCTGAAGACTTGAGGACCGTGGAGGTGGTGGTGGTGGAGATGGAAGGGAGGAGTCCAGGCTGCGCCTCCTGATGCACCCGGTGCTTCCCCTGCCCAAACCTCTGCCCGCCTGCCAGCCCCTGACCTGGCACCGACGTGGCCCTTCCTTCTCCCTGCGCGGTATTTGTATTCCTCTGTGGCCAGCGGTTCTGGATGTGTGACACGGCCTCTTCGGCCACCATGCCGTCCCCTGCTGTCACATGTAGCGAGGCGTGAACTGTAAATTCCTGAGTGTCATCAGCCCAAAGGTCAGACACGCGGCACTCGTACACCCCCTCATCCTCCTTCTTCACCCTGGACAGGCTGAGGCGGTGTGAGATGGCGTTTCCCTGAACACGAACAGTCTGTAACACACAGAGTCAGCACACGAGGTCACAAGACCCTCGATCAGCTACTCTGCTGATCAACTCATCAGATCTTGAGTCTCTTTCATAACTAAGAAGAGCTTATTTTTTACAGCAAAGATTTCCTATCTTATCAAAGCTTCTCCTGTTGTGTCCCCTTCTAAAGCTAAAGTCTGAGAAAATCTGTATATTTTGAATAAGTGGCCTATGAGCAATTTGACATGACATTAAAAACAGTTCACAGCACAAAGGAGGTTCTGTGGTTTAAAGATAAATAACTCAAACACTGTTTTTCTTAAAGATGATGAGAAGTAAAGCCTGGTCAGTATTGACTTGGGATAGACCAATAACTGGCCTGGGCCAATAATCAGCACCGATATCAGCATATTGATATTTTATAAAACTGGGTTATTTTGCCTATCATGCAGGCTGGTGTTGTCATAAAAACTTCAGTGTGCCATAACTCAATTTGGTCCTGCTCAACCTGATCAGAAGCAAAGAAATACTTCAGACATAACATCTTTCAGGGCTGATAACCTTATTTTTAGGTGTTGATTACAGTCACATGTCTAGATATCAGACTTTTTTAAGATCACTCTGAAAATCCTCACAGTCCCTTTAATAAACTGTCTTAAAAGCATTTAATAAAGTTAAGGTGTGGAGTTTGTATTATTAAAAACCATGAGAGCGGAATTGTCACCTTCACTGCAAATATCAGCTCAGCACTATCGGCCTCTTCGGCTATTTATAATCAGTATTGTGTTAGCCCCCAAAAAACTATATTGGTCTGTCTCTGGTATTGACATCCAGATTTAAGAGGACAACATGTAATGCTCAGCTTCATGTGCTACAGACAGTGCTGAGAGAATGGTTGATGATAGCTCTCAGTGCTCTCTGCTGGACAAATTTCATAGAAATAACTCTCGAACTCAACCATGGCATTGTTTTTCTATTGATCTGTAAGGGAAACCCTGGTAACTGACTTCTAGTTATTGGAAACCAAAATACATCAATGCTGGGCATGATGGTCCGAGTATGTTTACATTTGACCTTCACTGTCAGTTTTAATGCAAGCTTAAAAGAAATCCAAGCTGTTCCTCATTATTATACAGCAGCAATGAGGGAAAGAAATCAACTGTTTACGGTCTGGCAGGATTTAGTTCTCAAAGAGAAATGGAAACAGCTGTTATTTATCTCTGCATGATAATTCATACACTTACACACACACACACACACACACACACACACACACACACACACACACACACACACACACACACTCACACCCCACGTAGGGAAGGTGCTTCCCTCCTCTGGTACAGAACATGAATTCTCCAGTGTGTGGAGGCAGCGCGTTGACACTTACACTGATTTTATTGGCTGCTCTGGGAGTGACCTGGAATGCAAACAAAACAAACACAACATGTCACTTAAACCTTGCTTGTTCTATGACACCCCCCACCTCCACCCAAAAACATACACACAACACCACCATCAACAATAACAAAAACACGAGCGTTGTCTTTCATGTGATGGAGCGTGAGTGCAGAGCTTGTCATGGTTCTCAAAGATGCCATTCATTCTTTCTCCCTCCTGCATGTTTATTAATGTGCTTATACCAAAGCCCGCAGTGTGTGCTCCGGCTCCTGTGTGATGGTTAATACACACGATGAGGGTGTTATGATAAGCTGATGAGTCTTCTTAAGTGATAGCTGCTCAAAGAAAGGAACCCTGTCTGTATGTTAGGACACTTACAGTTGTGTACACATGCAGCCTGACCAGGTCTACTATCTAAAATTCATGGATGACATGCACACAGTTAATACTTATAGTTAATCTATAGACACTTTAAACAGAATCATCCCTATCTTGTTTTAGAAAAAAGCAGGTAAAATGTGAGAAAACCTCTGTTTTCATGCATCTTTAGAATAAAAAGATGAAAACAGACTGTCAGACCATGTGGTTTTAACCCTGTAAAACATCATCACCCTATAAGGCTTCAACAATACAAATGCTGCTCTGATTGAATAGACCCTGTCACAGAGCTTTATTATTTAGAAGTGTACTTTTTCTCAAATTCCTATCATTCTTTCTGGCTAACCTGCCATCTGTGACATCAGCCTGTCCCTCAGCTGATAAGCTGCCAGAATAAAAGGTCAGCCATCACAGTGTTGGTCATGTAAACTGCAAATAGCCCAAAGCAGGAGGCCTGAAAATGGATGGGGCATGAGAAGATGCTGATTTTACTACATCAACAAGGTTGTTCCTGCAATCTGTTCTCAGTGTGTTGGATGTGTGAGGGCTGTCTGTTTAGCCTTTGTTGGATACAGCAACATTTCTTCCCAATGTTCTAATGGATGTTTAAATCAATCTGGTTTATTAAACTTTAAGTTTATTCTTTTCATGTCAGTTGTTAAATGTAGCCTTGTTTATTATATGTTGTGCATTTTTTAACTGCACTGTATTTTCACTTTCACTTTCTGGATGCTGCAACAAACCAATTTCCCCACTGGGAATCAATGGAGTCCTATACTATCTTTATTGTATGTTATGAAAACATGTTTTGTGATGTTTTGTGATAGTTTTACTGGTTTCAAAAAAGCATCCTTGACTATCAGTGGATGAAAGGGTTTGTTGCCAAAGAATTTATCCAGACACTAATCCACAAGCAAAGTAAAAATAATGGTGTTTTTTTGCAATTTTTGTAATAATTAATAATTAAATATGGCCTCTGAAGTTCCTGTGACCACGTGCTCTCCACAAAGTTTTAACCCAGGCGCAGGTGAATCTAAACATGTCTGCTCTCCACTCAGTTAGCTTAGTTATCCAGATTTGTGTCAGGTTCCACAACCCATATCAGCTGTGTGTTGGAAATGGCTTCAGTGTGGGTTAGCTCTGAGTTGGATATAGCTGTAGCGTATTAGCTTTGTGCCGAACATGGCTTCAGTGTTTGTTGGTTGTTTCTGTTGGACATGGTTTCAGTGTGTGTTGGCATCATGCTGGTTGCTGCATGTATTCTGCAATCTGGCTGTGCAATAAATGGGTGAAGTAAAGAGCCTATTGATTGCAGTTGCCATATGGGAAATGCTGAACTTAATCTAACTTTATTCCTGCAAGAATGAGGTAAAGAGGCAAGTTTTTAGCCTCTTCACTGACAGCTCCAGGATGGCAAACTGTCAGTCAAGTCAGCTATGCTCATACATAGACAAAACTCATAATTTTATGCAGTTTCTTTTGTTTGTGGTTTATTGGCTTTTGTGGCAATATTCATATTTTCTTTGGCATGTTTTTTGGCATTATGATAGTCAAGCTGTAGAACACATTCAGAAGTAAATAACAGCCCAAATCTGGCTCAAGTGTACAGCAACAAAGTCTGTCATGTGTGGCTGTTGTGGCTTACGGCAAAGCTCTATATGGACGAACTGTATGGTTTAATTCTGTTAAAGCTTCATTTATGGCCCTCATGAGGCCATTCTGACGCAACTTTTGAGTTTGGTCTATCAGCACCATGTGAAAGTGGAACATTTGAAACAAAAGTTTACCACAGGTAGCCCAAACATTAAAATTATTTTCTAGGTCAAGTGGTTTCCTCACAAAAGCAATGCAGTGGAAACTCCCCTTCAGTTTTGACAGTATTGAAATACGTTGATGTGATTTGGGTTGTCATGCACTTTGAACTGTGGGGGACTGCATTAAAAAAAATAATCAAATTATGGCTGGATGTGTAATAAATAATCAAATTAATCCCACTTTTATCACGCATCAATATCTGACACGAGAAGAAACTTTTTCGATTCAAACCGATGTCGGTAAATAATCTTATCAATAAATGGCAATCTAAATAAGCTTAAACAACAATAACAATTTATTTTCAATCAAATACACTTTTAAATATAAAGTGCAGTTTCAGCAACAATACTGCATTTTGAGAAAGCAATGTTCACAAGAACCAATAACTACATCTAAGCTCTTTAAGAGTTTTGGTAGACTTGAACATGGGTATTCGACAGTGTGCTTTTACTCTGTCTAGCTCTGGCATCTATGCTCACCTCTACCACATACAGTCAATGCTGAAATGACATTTTACAAGCACTTGTGCTGAATTCTTAAGAACCTAAAGATTAGTTAACGTAACATAAACTTAAAAAGTACATAGCACAGCAAAATAAAGAAGATGAAACTTGTATTCAGCCTGTATGTTCATGCTTTCCTCATAATCTCTTGGGTGGTGCTTCTCCAAATGATTAAACACATTTGTTGTGCTGCCATTTTTTAAGGCCACCAACCGCTGACATACATTGCACATCGTCTTATTCTGCTCCACGTCAGTTTGGATATACCCAAACCACAGCCACCCAATAGAGGTTGAGAAACTATTTGTCTCCACAATAGCCTCATCTATTTCATTGTCCTCAGCCCCACATATAGCTCCATGTTTGGTCATTCTGTTCACTTCTCTGGCAACTTACAAACGGATGTGGAGCAGGAAAAGGTTGATTCTATTTGCCTGTTATTGCACTCATTTCTGCCATGTTTGGTTGATTATATATTCCAACAGCTGATCACCATAACTGATCTGACATTTATCACAAATCATGATCATATAATTACCCCACCTTAGGCTCTGTGTAAGTAACATGTTAGCTTTTTTTGGTACCAAAAAGTTTGGCAAGGACACATCTTACAAATCGAAAGCATACCAAAATGAAGCAGGAAATTTTGACACTCATGGAAATGCAGCTGATAATTTATTCCAGGAGGTTGCCCCTTGGATCAGAGAGGCAGCATGCTTTCTGCAGTGCCATCCTGTGGAACTGAGAGGTACTGCAGGACTATGCTAAATGTTTGAATAAGCTTCTTTCTCCAGCTGTGTCCCAGTCAACAAAGTTTGTGACTGTTTTCCAAACCACCTACTACTTCAGCTGAAATCCAGTATGTAATAGTCAAGATGCAAAAACTTGCAAGATCTGTAGTAAACTACTATTTACTGGATGTCTAACTGATCCAGGGAAATTTCTCAGTATGCAACAGAACAGTCTACCTGGCTTACTGTTTCCCACAATGCACAGCGCTAATGCTGTTTGTCTGTTCGGGGGCAATCAGGTTTATGTGAATAACTGACACCTACTGCAATAAATCAGCACAACTACAACACAGCAACAAAAATGTTTGACGGCCTGTGAGATGGAAGGGAAGTGACATGGTAGACATGTAAATCTGCTCACTTCATAACACGAAGGAGGTGTTTACATCTATGAAATTCATAAAAGCCTGTATAAATCACTAATTTACTTTTTTTTTTCAGCTGACAGCCTATGTTGGTAATATGGATGCAGTTTTTCCATCAGCTGTAAAAAAAAAAAAGTCAGTTGGTTCCATATTTGTTTTCAAAACATGATAACTTTTGATTTAAGATTAAAAATTAAATATGTCAATTTCTAAACTTCTATACCTGTAAAAATTCAAGAAAACCAGACCCTGAATTTGCTCTTTTTCTAAATAAATTCAAAATGTTCCTTGGACCACTGAGAATAATGAAAAGACCAAAAAACACTCAACACAAAACATTTACAACTACCATTCAATTTTATTTATTTATTTTTCTATGTATCTTGTTTACTTCTAATTTGACTTATCTAATTTTATTGTTCCTGTAACTTCACCTCTGATTGATATAGTGAATTAATGACTGAAATGTCAAATGTACCCATGGTTTATTTTTCTATATCAATGATTAAGTTAAACATTAGAAAAAAAATCTATGAGCTCCATGGCACTGCCTACTACCCTCCACTTTCACATGTAGTATATAATAGGCTGTTTAGAAAACAGCCTCTGTGTGAACAAGATAGCAAAATATTTCAGTCTGCTTTTGCTCCTATTGTCAGTTTGGGGCAGTCACAGCTTCAGGTCAGAGTCAGTGTTACTGACTGACTTCTCCTGCTTATTATTACTCTATGATTCAGACTTTGATGAACTTTCAGCAACAGGTCATTGCTGAGTCTTTGAGCAGACAGGTATTATTGTGACTCTGTGTGTTGGTGTGCTCAGTGTTCCAGTCACCTTGTAGTCTCTGTTGGATGGAGCACTGATCTGCAGCTCGTGGTTCAGGCCGTTGGGCACTTCCTGTTTCAGATACCACCACTGGATCTCCAAAGACATGGGCACAGCGCTGACCGCCTTGAAGGCGCAGGGCATCTCCACATCCTCTCCCTCCCCCACACTCACATCTTTAGGGACTTCAGTAAATGCAGCTTTGGAGATGGAGGGAGACAGGAAGAGATTAACGAGTGGAAACTGTTTCATAAGCCCCAGTTTGGCTCGTCCGTCCTCTGCCATCATGAAAGCATTAAGCCCTTGTCCTATGGCCCCTGCTAGACATCATTCATGTACCATAATAGTTTTAGTAGAACTGGCGTGACCTATAGCCCTCGGATTTATTCGATCAAATACAGGAGAACAGGAAGCTGGGATGGAAAAACAGCTGCGCACTTTACTGGTCAGCTGTTCGATCTGCTCTGCTCCATCCTCACACTATCAATCAACAGTTGTTGAGCTCTATGCGCAGACAGCTGTCTGCCGAGGTAAACTACGCTCTGTCCCCCACACTTACCGTGTGCACAGAGGAGGGGCCAGTTCAGGAGAAAGTAGTAGAGCAGCCTGTAGAGTCCCGGTGTTTCCATGTCNTTGGCTCGTCCGTCCTCTGCCATCATGAAAGCATTAAGCCCTTGTCCTATGGCCCCTGCTAGACATCATTCATGTACCATAATAGTTTTAGTAGAACTGGCGTGACCTATAGCCCTCGGATTTATTCGATCAAATACAGGAGAACAGGAAGCTGGGATGGAAAAACAGCTGCGCACTTTACTGGTCAGCTGTTCGATCTGCTCTGCTCCATCCTCACACTATCAATCAACAGTTGTTGAGCTCTATGCGCAGACAGCTGTCTGCCGAGGTAAACTACGCTCTGTCCCCACACTTACCGTGTGCACAGAGGAGGGGCCAGTTCAGGAGAAAGTAGTAGAGCAGCCTGTAGAGTCCCGGTGTTTCCATGTCCCTGTGCGGCTCTTCACGCAGACATGAGACGGTCAGTCCTGATCACTTACACGGATCCTGATAGGGGCATACAAAGACCACAATCCTGCCTCATCAGCCGGGCAACATGTGCGATCCTGAGGTAGGCTGGAGCATCATGAATCCAACATGTGGGAGCAGAAACCAAAGGGAGATACGAGGAAAATAACGATGTTAATCCGTCAGTGAAAGCGTCGAGTCTCCGTTATTCCCAGTGTCGTGCGGCAGTAAAAGCCCAACTTCGAGATCAGGAAGCTGCTCTTCATCATCTCCAGGCTCTGCTCCAGCACCCATTACATCCCCGCTCCTCTGCAGCCTCCGTCTGATCCGGACAAACAGCGAGGATTCCTGCCAAGAGCCGCGCGTCCGTCCGCGTGTGCGGGTCCTCCTCTCTGTCGCAAGCTCTCTGAGCGCACCGCGGGGGGGCGCGATCAGCAGGGGCCCTGCTCTGCGCCCAACCTCCTGCTCTCTCTCTCTCTCTCTCTCTCTCTCACACACACACACACACACACACACACACACACACACACACTATTTATTCATCCCTCCTCCTCTTCAGTGTGTCCTACTCTCACGAGTCCTTCCACATAATTCAGTGTTTTTTCATCCGTTGATGAAACACACACACACACGCTGCCTTTATCAAAGCTGCCGTTTTACATCAGAGTCATGAACGGAATGCAGCTGGAGACAGACTGCTCCAGAGGCTGAATGTTCTTTAAATCCTCCCTCCTTATCCCACAGTGCCCGATGAAAAGTCTCCATGCCGCTGCAGACCCGAGCTGTGGATCAGCTTTTCAACCACCTGTGCCTGCCATGAATTACGCAGACTATGGGGATCAGTGCTGTCATTTAAGTGTTTAGAGATCTGAAGAAAAGCTCAGCCTTTTGGAGGATCAGACCTCACTGTTGAGTTGAGGAGCGCAAATTATGGGTGCAGTCTTGTACCAAGTACTTCGAAGAAATACTTGAGTGAAAGTACAAAATGACTTGGAGAAGTTAGAGTCACCAGAATATTACTTGATTAAAAATCTTGAAGTACCTGATATTTAATGTACTTCAGTATCTAAAGTAATTTCCAGATATAAAATGCACTGAAGTATTAAAAGTAAAAGTAAATGTATTTTCAAAACAGTGAGCGATTCCAAGAATTTTGATGATGGAATTTTTTGTGGCTTTTATAGTAAAAGCAGAATATCCACGCACATGAGAAAAAAGCGTGAACTTCTCCAACCTTAAAAATTAAACTTCTGCCATCATCAATTGTGACTTGCTCTCTCTTTCTCTCAACATCATTTTGTCACATAAAAAAAACTTCACGTGTCTTTCAACTTGCATGAAGTTACTGAACAGGTTTCTGTTCATTTTCACAAGAAGTTGTTTTTCAAAGCTGCCAGGATTTAGCAATATTCAGTACAAAAGTACACATTTTCTATAGGGAATAAAGGGAAGTAAAAGTACACATTGTGGAAATTTAGTGGAATAAAAGTAAAATTGTCAGAGATAAGTGAAAATTCTACATAAAGCTAAGGTCTACAGGATTTTCCTAAAAAATTAAATGTCAAATTTACCACAAGAACCCTGCCCAATCATCATCCATGGCCCTCTATACATGTGTGTCATTGTCTGTCTGCCTCAACACCCTCCTCTGCCTGTATATCGATGTTTTGGTTGACCCAGGACGTTCCCATGTGTAGAGCAGGCATGATGACCAACCAATCACAGTGTGCTCAGGGCGCAAATGAATTTGTGTGTTGATGTTAAAGGGTGGGAGGAGCTATCCCAAGCAGCTACAATAGCGACCATACATGCGGAGAAAGCATGCATACAATATTTTCAGCATACCTCATTTACCTGCAGGAAGTCAGGTGTACGGCTCTTGAGTCTCTTCCACGTAGAAATGTGATGCTTAAGGTACTCACAGGGCTGGTGAGTGTGTTCACAAAGCTACGATTATAGGCTACGATCGGAGGCAGTGGGCATGGGCTGCCACTGCCACTGAGCCACGAAGGAGTCTACTGTGGATGTTGTGTTTATAAACGGTAACAAAATAATTCCTGCAGACCCTGTATAAGTGTCACATGCAGGCATGTATATGTATGTTGGTGAAAACTTGCTTAAGGGTTTCAGGAGGGCTTGAAACTGGGTATTAATGCATTACTTGAGGTCGATTCAGTCTGTGAAATATCACTCCCCAATTCCCCTTATTAATACTTTACATTACAATGCAGCAAACGAACTTGACGTCCTCTGTTCTGCTCTGTTACATCCAGCTGGCTTAGCTTAGCAGATAAGTTGTAGTTTCCCAAGAAAACTCTGATTCAGGATTTTCCATTTGAAGCTGTAAAACTAAACACACAAAGAAATGTGCATTAATGTCTCACAAGAGATCTTTATACAATACATTTAACATGTCATACATCTCCAAATGTACCAAAAACAATGTAGTAAACATAGTGCTAGCTTGACAGTAGCATGTATGGGAAATCCCATCGATATGCTAGTGGTTAGTATACATCGATATAGCTTCAGTTTCAAAACAGAATTTCAACTTTTACCACTGAAACATGTCACAACTCCTCTTTTAGAAAATACCTGTCCAAATATTGACAGGTAGATGTTATCCAACTGGATAAATGAGAAGATGCTTTCAGCATAACTACAATAAGCTCCTGGTTCCACACAATGACTGTTAATAGAATGGACAGCGTGCTTCCGCCTGTCACCGTTCTACGATTTTGAAGCCAAAAAACCCATTTCTCTAGCCGCCATTGTGCAGCCAGACTCTGCGCAGTAGAGAATTTCCGGTGGAGCCGAGTAAAAAAGAGAAATAAAAATATTTATTTCTTCTTCTTCAGAAGGTTTAGTCTCCTTTTGGCTCTTTCCCGAAGTTTCTTATATCCCCGGTAAAAACTACTCACGAACGGCAGCTGTCAACTGTCGTAAAACAAAACTTATATCGCGGTTTTTAACGTCCAATAACTAATGAGAAACAAACTTCTCAGAAAAAAAAACACCTGAACACCATGCAGCCAGATGACATCGTCATACTCCCTTAGAGTAAGGATGAGAGAAACGTTTCTACGAGGTATCGTAATTTTTTAAAGTTTTCCCGGCTCATATCTGGAATACATGGGGAGGCGGGGCTTATGACCTATACTGCAGCCAGACACCAGGGGGCGGGGCTTATGACCTATACTGCAGCCACACACCAGGGGGCGGGGCATCTGCTGGAGGCTTCAGTTTGAGCCAAACGTCGTTGCGTCCACTCATTATACAGTCTATGGTTCCACACACTGTAAGGCTTTGCGAATTCCACATCAACACACTTGGGCCCAATTCCAATTCCTTTCTTAACCCTCAATCTTAACCCTCAAGCTCAACCCTCAATCTGAGTAGCCCTCAAAACCAAGTGTTAAGGGCTATCTTGTGACTTAGAAATGGGACACCCCTTAAATGTAAATGAAATAGTTGTGGACTGTCTGTCAGTTATTCCTTCGGTTAGCATTATCAAAAAAATATCTGTATAAATAACACAACCACGGACATATTCAGCTGTCACAGCAAACCATAGTTTATTGAAAGGTTAACACCAGCTATAACTATCATTACATAACTCTGCGGCTACAGGAGATGACATTAGCCCGGTCATCTTATACCATTATCGGCACAAGCATGTTATATAGGCTGTTATCTTGATAAATCAATTACATTATCACGGAGAAAAAAGACTATTTTGTATCGTTAACTAACTTTAACGAAAGCAACATGGTTTGTCCGCACCGGACGCTATTGACAAAAGATCGTAAAATAAAAATAAATGTTCTGCAACAACGAGGTAAATAATCCATAAAATGGGTCTAAACTAAGATGATACAATGGTTTTCGTAATATTTATATCTCCATTAACAAAGAAAATACTATATTTGTCGCTCGCCTTCTCTGCCGCTTTGGACGCCATGGTTATTTACCGACAATACGCAATGCATTCTGGATGTCCCTTAATCCCAAGGGTGGTGTCGGAAAATCTCAATATTGAGGGAGATACAGCCTCAGTCTTACCCCTCAACCTTAACATTCTGAGAATCAGGACAGCACTTACACTTCGCGGGAGCGCACATTTTGAGATTGAGGGTTAAGATTGAGGGTTAAGACAGGAATTGGAATTCACCCTTGGTGGCCCACTTACATCAAGTCATGTGGCATATGATTTTTTTCTTATTTTTGTCCTGAGATGTCCAGATCCAGTAACTAATTTCATATATATGTACTTCTAAACTCTAAAAAGTTTTGCTGACAAAAAAAACCCTGTAAAGCCTACTTTGGGAATTGTTAAGGGAATCGATAAAGAATCAGATTGATAAGCAGAATCGGTAGGGGCATTGATGTCAATAAAATCTTATCAATACCCATCCCTAGTTGGAACTGTCAGCCCAAACAGCACATAACCCTGAGGAGGCCTCCTGACTTCTTTGTGGAACAGCAGGGCCTGATCCTCTGATCCTGGTTGGTTGGAGAGAGTAAACCTGATGTTTATGTAGTTGATGGTTTTCAACACAGCCTCAAGAAAATTTTTACTCAATCCTGGAAATTTTGACCCTGCTGGAGGCTAAAGCCTTCCTGCTGTCAGTTCTCCAACAGTCTTTTCTAAAGCTCAAAGTAACGCCTCAAGTCAACCTCAATATGCAAAATGTGTGCAACAGATGGTTGAGTGACCAGCACAGTCCTCAGCTGATAGTAATGATGCTGCTACTATGCTTCTGATGGGACATGTTCTTGGGAAAGGTAATGTTCGTTTGACAGCAGTGCCAGGAAGTGAGAGAGTGAGTGAGTGAGTGAGTGAGTGAGTGAAATAGCTTTTCTCTGTGCTGTGGCCCATCCATGTCACAACATCCCAGCAGGATGACCTTGCTCTGGCAGATAAAAAAGCCTCCTCTTTGTGGGAAATCAAGCTTCTTCCTTAATGGCCTCCACTGAGAGACGCTGGACAAATACTCAGTCTTTCTACAGCTATGAAGAGTCATTTCATATCAAACAGGAATCAGGAGCTCTTTATCACCGTATTCACTCCGACAGACATGTCATCTTCATCTCAGCTCAGCTCACATCCCTTTCTTTATCTGGTCTGTCCTTGGTGCCTTCGTTCTTGTACTTTTTCTTCCAACAGTTTCTGCAGCAAGGAGACTTTCTCTGCTGAGAGAGCACAGGTAATTAACCTGTTTTGTTTTTCAGTCCAATCATTGTTGTGTAATCTGTCCATCCATCTGCCCTTTACTGTTCAATCCTTTGCTTGAACCAACCTGTCTGAGACTCTTGTTGTCTTGTAGGTGTATGCCAGTGACGTGAGATTCATGGCTGGTGAGGCACTAAAATTAGTCAGATTAACACATTTACAGGCCATATGGAGTGATTTATTTGTTGCTCCATTGGTAGCCTGATGTAAAAACTTGTATTCTGACCTGATGCTTGAAGCAGACCTTTACCTCTGGTCTTGGTCTTCCTGTATTTATTAGATCCCATTTTGTTTGTCTAGTTATAGACATTTTAAGCTTCATATGATATCTACCATGTGTGGCTTTCATTTAAGCAAACTGTTAAATAATCTGACCGGAGTTGAACTCTTGATCTCCTGGAATTCTAGCTTACCTCTGCATAAAAGAACAGCGACTAAGTGAACCTGTGGGGTCGTGTTTGTCCCCTCCATAGAGACTTTTTTTCTGGTTGGCCTTACTAATTAGTGTTTTTCTTAAGGCGACCACTGACACTTGACCTTATTTCATTAAATATCATGCTGCTAAACCCTAAAAGACAGTAGAAATACAGCAAAAGACTGCCAAGCAGCAACAGCAAGAGACTTAAAAATAACACTGGTCTTTCACTGTTTGGGTACATTGAATGACAATCCATAAAGAGACTGGAAAAGAACTTTGACTTTTTCCCTGTAACAAATATAAAAAAATAAAGATTTATCATGAAAGCAGATAAATATGCATTCTCCTTAAAGAAGATACTGCAATGTTTTAATATCCACAAAGCTTAAATTTGACCGTTTTTATGGGGCAAAACCTCAGCTCATCAGGCTGTGGACGTTTACATTTACAGTATTAATATGTTGTTAGGCAAACATAATCCTTCATTTTTGAGGAGCAAAATGTTTAAAAATATAGTCCTCCATAAAAAAGTGCATAAACAGTTAATACTATTTAAACAGGCTTCCATCAGCAGTCAATGAAAACAAAAATGAAAATTATATCTCACAGACATTCAATTTCCATAAATGATGGACAAGTAAAATAAATAAAGATTTTTACTTTTTGTTTTTCATTTACAGGAAGCAAAATAGAGAGAGCAATTTTGGAGAAAATACTTCTGATTTTATATGATATACAAAATTTATTTATCTAACATTTGGCTGCTCTAAGCAGTCATAGCTCTGTGTCTTATGCCCAGTTATGCATGTTTGGAGATCAGTTAGACACAGTGAGATATCTGAGGGTCAACACCTTAGTGTTCAGAATCAGAAACAGAATTGAGTCAGAGTTGTTGTTCAAACAGTAACGATTGTCCTGACAGCTCTGAAGCCATCTCCATCCTGTATTGATGTTTCAGTCTGATCTGCAGCCATCAACAGATAGATCTGACCCACATATCTGTCTCTAGTGTTGCTGCAGGATGTACAGTGAGCATAGAAATGCACACACACACACACACACACACACACACACACACACAAAGTGTCGAGCTGAAAGCAAAGCCCCTGCTGAATGCTCAAGGTTTGTAACACAAAGTAACAGCAGTTTGATTTGTGTCCTGAATGCTCAGCAGAGCAGCTCCTGACTCCTTCATTATGGAGTCGTAAATGGAAGCATAATGAGAAAATATGAGGAGCTGTCTACAACATTAACTTTCATGATGGAAAGCACAAGATGAGATGGTCGCTCTGACTGCATCTCTGCAACATCTACAGCATCTGGTAGGAAACAACAGCCACGTGTAAGGACATTCTTATTCTTCAGGGCCTGGTCCAGTGATGTAGACCAGTTAAAATCATCACTAGGTTACAGGATGAGGCTCAAGGAAAAGAGAAGGGGCCAAGGGGCAAGTGGGAGGCAGGGACAGCTGAAATGTTGAGGGTCCAGAGGAGCTAACTACTCAGCCTGAAATTCAGGTTATGCCAGCTTTGTAATCACTTTACCCGTCTTCAGGAAAAAAAAAACTGAAATCTTTCTGTCTAAAAGCAACTTGCCCACCTAAGTGACCCCAAACATTTTTGGAATGTTATCAAATGGCAACATAGTAAAAATGTTGCTTCCAGCTGGCATTATGAAAGACTCATGCCCTGTAATTGATGAGTCAGCCATTTATAGTGTTTTAAACATAGACTGTATAAAACATGGACATAGTCTCCATGACGTCACCCGTCTGTTACTGCAACTCCGTTTTGAGGCTAAACGGCGGGCGCGGCCATATTGGAAATGGGACGAGTGACGAGTGCCCAAACTCACAGCTACTTGGGGCCTGTCAGTCACGTGATCTGAGCTGTGGCTCTGATTGGGCAAGCTCTCGATCCTAATATCTTCCAAACGGCCGAGTTAGAAAAAAATTCACCCCCCTCACAGTGTGTGCCGTATGCGAAATTAGCGATCCAGACGGGAGACAGAGTTTGTACCAGGCTTTAAATACGCCTATTTCAGCTCTGATAACGGCCTTTTTCCCGTCTGCTTGTACAGGACTTTCGGTGCTTCTGGAGCCAGCCTCAAGCGGTCACTAGAGCAGGGGTTCCCAAACTTTTCTGCCTGTGACCCCCAAAATGGCAGGGTTAGAGACTGGCGACCCCCCTACTGTGGTACAACACTCATGGACCAATCCAAAAACAGACAAAAACTAACAAATAACCCCCGAGGATACTTCATTTAACTAATCAGTAGAAAATTTACAGACTAATGTGCACTTTGCTGTGTTCACTGCATCAAACTTCAACAAAGAAATGTGAAAAACAGATAAAACATTTTCTGTTTGCATAATTTTACATTATCTTTCACCCCTATTTTTGCTTTGATTCTTAAAATAATTGATAAAATATGGACTTGTTTATAGTTTTCGATTTTGGGACACATTCCGCGACCCCCTATCAATGTCTCGCGACCCCCCAAAGGGTCCAGACCCCCACTTTGGGAACCACTACACTGGAGGAACAGCAGCTTTTTAGCTTTTTAGCACGTGTTGTCTCATTTTTTCAGACCGGAGGTTGCTGCTTGGTTTTAAAGAACACTTTGTTTCCTTTGGCTCCCTATTTCAATCTCCAGATCCCACTGTGAAACAGGCTGTTGACCCGTACACCGACTGTCCACAACCAGGGACCTGACATTTAAAATCATTCCACTTACAGTAACTAAAGTCCAAAGGGCTCTGACACAGCTGGATCCACTTAAATCAGTTGGTCCTGATAATCTTAAGCCCTAGTTTTACAGCAAGCCATGGACCTCACAGCAGAACCTTGGGTATGTATTTTAATCTTCTTCTTCCACCAATGAGAAACCCAGTAAATGAGAATCTGCCAATGTTCTCCCTTTGTTGAGAGGCATCCGTCATGAATAACTACTGATCAATCTCTAAATTATTTGTTAAGATCCTTGAAAAATTTCTTAATAAACAACTCAAAGATGTTTTTGGAAACAAATGATCTTTTATTTCCACATCAGTCAGGCTTCAGAAAATATCACAGTACTTTACCTGCAGCCATGAAAGTAGTGAATGATGTTATTGAGGCCCTTAACTGTAGGGTTGGGCTTTGGTGGTGTGTGATACTGCAACATTTAACATCAGTCCGATTCCAAGTAAGAACAGGGCCAGTATCACCAATATCAATACAGATACTGATACTTTTTACATGGAAAAGCAGAAAATAATCAAAATAACACACAACTACTAATACCACTGTTCCTGTTCATGAATGAAAGTAGAAAAATATTTCTTTTTCTCAATCAGAAAATAATCATGTGCTTGAATTTTTTCTCTGCTTTGTTATAAAACAGTAAATTTTAATAGTTATGGATAACAGCACTTAATTTATACCAGCATTCAAGATATCATTTTGATTAAATCTAAAGCTTGCACATACAGGGAGGTTAACTATTACGGAAACATAATTATTTGGAAATCAGCAATTTACTGATAATACCAACATTGGTGTCGATATATCGATATTGTGGATCATCCGCCCACCTCTTCTGGGTGTATAGATCCTCTAAATATCTTTAGTATGAAAACCAAGGTGAGTGTTGGTACCACATCAATACCAGCGTGATGATATTGATACTTTTGTTGCAGTTTCTCTTTTACACTTCCAGCAAGTCACTCAGATTTCCTCACAGAGTTCATGCCAGCACTGCTTTTACTGGTCTTTCTGCACAAACAGCACCTCTCTCTCTCTCTCTCTCTCTCTCTCTCTCTCTCTCTCTGCTGCTCACTAAAGCTCTCCCTCTCACCGTTCTGCTGTAGTGCATCAGAGCACTGAGAGCAGCCTGTGATGGCAGAGAGAAAGAGGAAGGCGGTGTGGACTTTATTCACAGCAGCTGGTTGGGACACTGTCACATGCGATGTCAGCGAGAAAGTCATTCTCCAGTGTTGTAACATCACTTATTTATACAAACATATTCAAGCAGCTCATCCTCGAAAGAACTTCAAACTCCAAAGAAAAAAAAAAGGGAGACAGGAGGGGGAGGAAGAGGGGAGATTCCGTAATCTCTAGCATTATAGTTATATCTTTCACAGTGTAATTGTATAATGGAAATTAAATATACACCTGTAATAATAAGGGAAAAAACAATCACTTAATGATTTTTATCCTGTTACAATGTTGTACAATGCTGTATATTTTTTATATTTTATATATTTTTAAAAATGTATGTGGATAATATCAATCACCTGCTTTTTATCATAATCATGATCAGCTAATTAAGTGAAAAAAATCACAAATCATTATTTGATCATGACATTTCAAGTCAAAAGTGTCACTAATGGTATCAATATCTGCAATGGTAGAGTATGATAGTGCAAAATGTGGTCTCAGTCATGTGCCAAGTAAATATAGGGCTGGTATTGTGGATTTGAATACAGAATTTTGATACTTTTTCATAAAAAAAAACAGCCTATCAAAATTAATCAAGAATAACCCACACTACCAAAACTGATGTTTCTGTTCAAGAATGCAAGTTGAACCAAAAAAAAAAAAACTTCAATCAGACATAAGACATGCTTTATTTCTTTCTGTTGTGTTGTACAACAGCAAATTCTAACATTTCCTGCAGCAGTAATTTTATTTAACATGAAAGATATTAGTTTTGATCAGAAAGTTTGCACATACTGGTAGATAAACAATACAATAGTATATAGCATGACAGTTCTGTTTGGTCTGTTTTGTTGTATGCTGCTTTGGTTTCCAGTATGTGGAATGCGAGAAAGCTGATGGATTTTTTTCTTGTCTTTATTATAATTTATTATTGTTAAGTTGTATTAGGAAAACTCAATTAATATGGAATGAATAAATTCACCAGAAAGAAACGTCTAAATTTTAGAGGAAAAACTTAAAATTTTCGTGTTTGAAAAGTAGCAAAAGCTCCTGGTTCCACACACTGTAAAGCTTTGCTATGACCACATTAACACACTCGGTGGCCCACTTACATCAAGTCATGTGGCATATGATTTTTTCTTATTTTTGTCCTGAGATATCCAGATCCAGTTACTTATTTCATATGTATGTACTTCTAAACTCTAAAAAGTTTTGCCGAGAAAAAAACCCCTGTTAGCTAGTAATGGCTATATTTTGAGTTGTTTTGAGGGAAAAATAAATTTACACTGTTATATAAGCTGCACACAGACTGCTTTTCATTGTGTCAAAGTGTCATTTTGTCAGTGTTGTCCCATGAAAAGATATACTTAAATATCTGCAGAAATGTGAGGGGTGCACTCACTTCTGTGATACACTGTATATGTTGCCCCGTTGTTTGATTGTGTGAGGTCTGTTTGTGCTTGTGTTGACACTTAAGTTCAGTTTGAGAGAGAGAGAGAGAGAAAGAGAAAGAGAGAGAATCTGAACCATGTTGTAGGCTCTCTTTTTTGTGCTTGTTTTTTTAAAGAGTTTTTGGACCTCTTGGGTTGTGGAGATGTCTGAACATTTGTCTGTAGTTTGTTGTATTTGACCGCAGCCGTCTGTGCGTAACACTTTGCACCTGCTTTCCACACATGCTAAATATAGACGCTAAAACAGCGCCTGCAAACCGTTTTAGGTTTGATAAATCACTTTGTGGGTGCTAAATGATCATATTTGCATCAACTGTTGCCACAATTTTGCGCATCCTGTTGATCTGCATGCACTCTGCATATTCATGATGGCAGACGCGCCAAATTGATAGCGTGTGCTGTTTTGCTCATGAGAGACACAGTCTACATATGCATCCTGTTAGTGGATCAGCTTTGCGTATGCAATTGAGTTTGCTCGTGTTTTTGTACATGCAAACCATGAGTAGATCAGGCCCAAAGTCTCTGGGACTCACAACGCTGTTTGAAGCTCAGCAGTCACTTCACTGCAGGATTCTTTTAGACAGAACATATAAAAACACATTTTCACCAGCACATGTACACACACACACACACAAACACCAAACACCGCACACACAGACTGCCTTGATTCTGTTTGTCTCTTCTCTCTGCCAGCTGAGCCTGTTGTGCTGTTTCACAAGATTAAAATCACATAAAATAAAAAGTGCAAAGCCTATCAAATAGTGAAAAATTTCCTCAAAAGTGACAAAAATTACAAACTACATGTCAGTCTTAATACACAGTTGTAAGAAGGCAGAGTTTACAGATCAGTGTCTATGGGTTTACACTGATGATGTTCACTCAGATATGTGTGAACTCTTCATCCAGAGGATGATGAGCAGCTTTAAAGCCTCCATTCAGCTGTCTCTACATGACTCCTGAAAACATCCTCCACCTCTATTTGTGAAAATGAAGCCTGTCCCTGTGGAGCTTCATGGCTGACATTAAGTGTTTCATTCTGCAGGAACAGGACTTCTTTCAGCTGACTTTAAGGGTTCCAGTTACACTGAAAAGGATGAGGTGACACTTAATTCAGGAGGACTGTCTCTTAAAAAGTGGTGAGATGACAAGGAGCTGTGTCTGACTGTAATTGGAGGCCAAGGGCTCATCTGAAGATTCACCTCTT